>CM040405.1:87394105-87696605 GCA_022702515.1 Ilyophis sp. 1 JC-2022
AGCACAACCCGTTGTCTCTTTCAGTGAGGAATGTGTGTTATTTGCATTTCCTTTTCAGGTATGTTTGGGGGGGGGGGGGGGATTATGTTCTGTTGCCTTAGTTTCCCAGTTAAGCCCAAAGAAAACCTGACTGCGAGTTATTTTTAAGATGAGAAAAATGTAGGCTTTAGGGACTACAAATATGGATTTTTACATGAGAACAGACCCATCGCATTATGAAATGTCATTCATATCTTCGTTCACTCTCCCGCAGACTAAGACTGCTAGTGGCATTTTTAGGGCTCACTACTCTTATGTGTCTCTTGAGAAGGAACTCGGTATCGTGGCTGTGAGCCAGTTCAGTAATATCTCACAGAGGTCTCTGTTATCACAGAGCATCTGTGTTTCCCAGTTGTTTATTTTCATGTGTATTTTCTGTATTCATACAGACGGCATGTTGAACAGTAGCGTATGTATCTTGGAACATGAGCATATGGGGGGAAAAAAGACTAATGTTTAATAGTGAAATCTCCAGAGGAGATCAGACCAGACTGGCAGGCTTACGACTAGAGAATAGGCTTTTTACTGTTTCTGGTTTGGCTCTTTTTAGTTGCTTTTTAAGGGGCTTGTGATTACAACATCTAAGCACGTTGCTTGAAAATGGGGACACAAATTTAAGTCCCTCTTAATTGTTTAAGATGATAACGCATGCGGACACAGGGAGGAAGTCTCAGCTGAATCGACACTTTAAAAAAAATCCACTTCAGGAAAATGCTGTTTGCCAGGCTACATTTCCTGTTCCCTTTCTGCAGAGAAGGGGGGAAGGAGGGAGTGGGGGGCGGGGTGGCTTATTGGAGGAATTATTGGAAATGACTACAGTGCCGTGAGAAATGGGGAGTGGACTGGACACAGTTTTGCTGTAATAACACACCAAATATTTATGGGAACTCCAAGTCATACTTATTCAGTCTGTGATTCATCAACATCTCTTCCTTGTAGTTAAGAAGGTTTTGTTTAGAGGACCGATTCATCTGTTTAATGCAGCTGATCTCAGTGCACGATACTAACGTCGGTCAGAAAGAGGATGTATATTTACACATGTAATATCTTTGTTTATATACCACTTTTCATAGATTGCATTCAAAGTACATTCCAGAAAAGATATAACCCAAATGATAACTTTCTGTCACTCAAAATTTATTACTGAGTAGATTAGGCCTATATCTCCTGAAAGTGGGATTATGACGCATGCACTTCAAGGGTTAAATTTTCCCAGTATAAAAAAAAAAACAAAAAAAAAACAGTTGGGTTAAAAATATGGTTGTGACTGTTTTATAACTTACTCAAACATAGAATTTTAGGCGGGGTTCAGTGTTTCAAGTGGCTAGACCCACAGGCTGTGCTCGCCAAGACTTTTGCTAAAGTCTACTTTACTTTTTTGTCTCTAAACACTAGCTGGGAACTAGACAAAAAGTTGTCCTCGAAAACAGTAAGTGAACTATTTCTCTAAAATTCAGATGTGTCTGTTAACTTGAAAATCTATAATAATAAGAAGATGGAGGATGAGGCTTTTACATTGGTTGGAAAGGGCAAGGCTTAAAACGGGTGAAACCATGAGTTGCTGTCATCAAGCTCTTGCTGTGAACAAAGGTCACTCATAAATGTAAATATTACCAACCCAGATTCATGTGCTCATAACACGCTAATGAAGTGAAGTGCTATCGTTTGTTTAATTTGCTCCTCTTTGTGTGTCGTGTCTATGAATAAGTCTTTTGTTTGCGAGCATGTGTCTGGACTGTCGCTGGTGAATGAAGTCTTTCTTGTTTGAATAGGGTAATTCTGCATTTGTCGAAAATAAGTTTGAGTACAGAGTCCTATGACGTAATCTTTCCCTCCCTGTTCGCCCTTTATCGTGCTTTGAGCATATAAGCTACTGCTTTATGTTGGTTGGGAATTCTTGCCGCTGTTGCTGAGAGTGGCTGAGAGTGTTTTATTTCCAGATCGCAGCACATCTTTCGAAAGCTTTTGGAAAACGGAGCACCATCAATCCAGGATTTTTTTTGCTAGGTTGTCAAACAAGATTAAACACAGGAACTGGTTTGATCATAGTTTTGATTTTGGGTGCTTATATAAGCAGAATAATTTGGTCCGTGACGTTTTAAGCAAAAGGTCCTGGTGTCAATTTAACCTCATTTTGAAAATCAGTAACGTTCCTTTTGTAAAACACTGGCCTCATCTGTAATTACAATCCTAAAATACATTTAAACTGTTGTTTGTTTTACGTGACTTTTTAGGGAACTCAGGTTCTATGTGAACAATTGTATGTAGCAATTTCAGTACTATACACTTACTAGATGTGACGATGCCTGACTGTATAGTGAGTCAAAGGATGTATCAGGAATGTGCTTCCTCAGGTTGTGTGATGCAAAAATACTCCCTATTACAAGCACAGCCATATTTATATAGTCAGTTGTCTTACAGTATTAAGCTAGATCATTAATTTTGTGTTGGCCTGGTAGTCATATACAGATCTCTTCAGCCTGTTTGACATTTACAGATCCAATTTACAACACATTTCCTCTTAATGAGACATTTAATTCTGTAATTCTGCATAATGGAAAGTGCTTGGATTGTGCTCTCTGTACTCTATAAGCTCCTGATTCAGAATGTTTTCCATCTTACACTTAGTGCTGATTTCAAACTGAAATCAAAATCCAAAGCAAAAAATAGTTACATTACTTAAAATGGGCCTCATTCTCCTGTGGCTTAAATTCAATTTCCAACTCAAATTTTGCCACATTGATTATAGGCTGAAAAACGGGTGGGTGAAGGTCACTGGTTCAAGATACTTCCTGGTTTGTGAGCCATGAATTTGAAAGGAACACTATAAAAATGTATGAGCTTGAATTTTATATATACGGGAATAACTATGAAAATGTGAATACTTACTTGTGCATAAATAAATGTGTGCGACACACTGTGCGTATACATTATTTATTTCCATAAACATTTATTTTCAAATGTGACATTTTGACGGCAACTTTTACACTAAGACCCCTTTGGACTGGAGTGCATATGTTTATTTTCTCATTTGTATTTCATATAGCAATAATAATCAATAATTGAGGATATGAACCCCAAGCCGTGTGCTGCTTTAAGAAGTGAGTGAGCTCAACAATCTCACAATCACACCAAACATTTATACTCTAGTTTGTGTTGTGTTCGAGCCATACCACTGCCCTTTTTACAACCAGTTTGTAGTTAAAGTTTTACTTTTCGGCAGTGAGTGATGGCCCAGAAAAAGCCGCTTCCTTTGTTAAAGATGCCAAGTACTATGATAACAATAGAATGAGGAAGTTTATTTGACAGTACACATTTGGCACAAAAGGATGAGTTTGTCCTGTCTATGAGAGAGGCCTACTTCAGTGAGGTGAATCCTATGTAAGGATGGTGAGACCTACAGCTGACAACAACTCTGGTCTTGGTTTCATTTTCTGTGGCGGGAAATACAAAACTAACTGGAGTTGGTTTGTTGTGTACGGGAAAACTTTGGTTACTGCAACGTTCAAATACATTTTCTTTTTATTGTCGAGTAACATAACATGTACATGTACAATATGATGACGAGGCAGGATTTACAGCATTCTGACATGCATTGTTGTTTATCTGGCATGATAATATATGTGGTTTTTATGTATTTTGACAAGCTAAAGATGTCATAAATCCTAGACACACATTTTCGCTTAACTTGCTATACGCCACTGTTTCAGATGAGACCTGGTGATGAGACGTTTTTATATGCTGTGAAAACGACTGGTGTTTTTTTTGAGGAAGACCAGCCTGTCAATTTGCTGACTTGGGGAATTATTTTGCCTATTTCAGGGCAGGGTTCGCGGAGGGCAAGCGTTGATATTTTGGGAGGCGGCTTTAGTGGGCTGTGTTTTCCATCGTGGTTGCTAGGAGGACAGATCCATCTGGCACGGGGGGCTGTGGTCTTTACTTAGAACCTTCATTTTCCCCCGCCGTGGTTTTGCTACACAGTAGAATTAAGATGCCAAGGGGAGTGGGGGTGGTGGTGTATCCCAGCATGCCGTTCAGGTCAAAGGTTTTTTTATACCACGCTTGCTTGAGTCAGTGTGAGTACACACATCAGACAGCCTCTATCTACAGGCTTCGCTTCAGCCACTCCAGGGCGCATGGTGTCAGATAAGCTTGTATCTATTTAAACTACTGTCCTTAAACACTATGTGCTGAAAGGCTATGGAAATATGAATGCCTTGTGCATTTGCTCCATATCAACACTGTTGCATGCTGGGACTTTTCCAGCTTTTTTTTCCTCTTTTTTTTTCTCTTTTTTTTTCTTTCCTCTAACTGAAAGACACTTGGCGGTTTGGCGGTCTAAGTGTGTGTATTGTTTTCTTCAGTTCGCTTAGATTTCAGGAAACTTCCTTGAAGGTCGTGCCTGGAATCATTTGTGCCTCAGTAGCAGTTTTATTTTTTGTGTTTTGTGTGTTGAGAGCGACAGAAATTCAGAAAATTTTGACCATGTAACAGCAAGAAAAGCATCGAAGAAGAACCAGCAGAAGAAAGATGTGCAGTTGAATCACCTGTGGACGACACATTTCTGAATCGTTCTTTTTTTGGAGCAAGCTATTAGAATAAGCACCTTAGTTACTGACACCACACTGCAATGTTTCAGAACTTTACTGTTAATATACGGTATTTTACCCATTGCATCGCATAGGGGACATAAGACAGTTGGAATAAGTCCCAGTGGCTGTATAATAACATTTCCACGAGAGTGAGACTGCCCCCGTGGTTCTCGGCCAAGAATAACGTGCATTTCTCCAGAAGAAACAAGCCTGTGACAACAAGCTTTGACCTGGCACAGATTTTGTTTCTGAGTTCCCTGCCTCAGACCTAAGGACTGTGCAAATGCTGCAGGCAGCAAGATGTATGATGTAAGATTAATTGGTGAGACGGCTTCACTGTGTTACCGGGGAACTCTGAATGCACGTTTGGAGAGGTCATACCGCTTGGGAAAGTTTAAATCAGCTTCTTTGTGTTATTTTTGTATGTCGGAGTTGCATGCTCTCAGATTAGTTGTTAGCTGTTCCTGACTGGCCCCTTGCCCTCCCGTTTGTCCAAACTGCCCTTTTTCTGCCCCCTGGCATGGCTGAACCCTAAAGAACACACAGGGGCGCCCCGGTCAAACTGGAGCCCTGATAAAAATTTTAAAAACTGCAGCTTTGTGCAAACAATTACGTTTTGGGGGTTTCGTGAAGGGTACTGTATGTGTTCAAAGTAGTGCCAACCGTGTTTGATTATAACATCAACGTTTTTTATCTCTGGTTTTGTGCAAAGCAACTTGGGTGTGAAATGTGGGGAAATTCCATCAATCAGCCAATCAAATGTGCACCACTGGGACCGGACGGAGAACAATTAAGTCATGTTTCGGGGGCGCGAGCTTTTGTTTCAGTTTGCGACTTGGCAGCGACTGCTCATTTGTTCTGCAAGGAGGCTTTATTTGGCGAATGAATACATAAACAAAGTTCTATAAAATGCAAACCTCCTGTTTTGCACATGGGTTTGAAAACAATAAACACAGTAGTGCATGGTGTTCTGATCTGCCTGGGCTTCTTAAGCCTTTAGCCAGTCTGTTGAAAGTGGAGTTAAAAATAAAAATGTGTGTCAGTAATATTAACCAGCAGCATTAAAACGTGTGTCGGTAATATGAACCAGCAGCATTGCAGTTATAGCCTCGCATTTTGTGTAAAGTCTGCCATAGTCTCATATTCTCGCAGTTTACATGTTCACATCTCTGGGATTCTTACTGGTCTAACCTCGGGATAGTTTCCTTGATGGTTTCCAAGCAAAATGGTTCAAGATAAAGACAGCTTCACCTCTGTTAACCCCTACATGTTCCGCTAGACAACACTGAGAACAGTGCCTCCACCCAAGTGGGCTGTGTGTTGAAAAGGTCAATCAGAGCCCAGTCTTGTCCACCCGACATTGTTTCCTGTCTCCACTGGCGTTAATCAGCACTTTGTGTCACCTTGTGTCCCTCACGATCGGCGTTTTGTAACGTGCATGCGGCTCTGTTGTCTCTCGACAGGTGTATCTCATCAGCGTCACCTACTCGGACTCCAGCTCCCACATCATCTACAGGAGATACAGCAAATTCTTTGACCTCCAGGTAATTAAGCCTGTTTGTTAACATTCCACAGTTTTGTATAATGTCTTTCACTAACTGGTTGCGTTCAGTTAGAAATGAACCAGATTAGGCTCTGGGCTGGACTCTGTAAAGTCTCTGTTGAATTACTGCTGCCATATTCAATATATAGATTATTGTAATTGAAGAAATTGAGTCATATGTACAGTAATTAGCTAGTAGTAATTGAGTGTAGTTTTAAAATAACATGTTTGTCTGAAATTTTTTAAAATCTGCTTGTTTGAGGAAGTCATGTAATTTACAGGTTACACCCATGAATGACTGAATGATGCATGCTGTCCTTGCATAATCTTCAATAGTAGCAAGTGCCTTTGGCTTAGCTGAAGGGGTTACACATCCATTAAACACCCGTCTTTATTTGCACCTTCTCTTATTCTAATACAGCTGGTTAGGGATTCTCTCAGTACAGTTTGATAAATGTCATTCTTTTTAATACTACTTTTAATTACCGGTATACGTAACTATTTATATTGTCTTGTACCATAAATACATAGGTCTATGGAAAATTATCACTTGTTCCCCCAACTATAACAGTTTTAGATTCATGTGTCATATGTTTAGATTCATATCTTTCCAATATCTAACCAAATAATTGATTTGGATTTAATTTTGACAGAAAAGAACCCATGATAATTTGAAGTGCTTTGAAATGCTTTTATATCTTGTTTTAGAGAACAAAGCACTGGGATTCTACATTCTAGTGGGCCATTCATCTGTGATATAATTTCTGATATATTATTTACTTAATATGCCTGATTATATGAAGGTTTGCCTTCACTGTCTTTGGCAAGGGAGTTTGATTTATAGGATATGTGAAATATCTTTCATATTGACTCTTGCACATTTTGGCGGGAAAGTATGAGTCTGTTCTGAGTATATGTGCTGTGTGTGTTTGTGTGTATGTGGAAAAAAACTGGTAGAGTGTAAGCGAGCGTTTGGGGTCTCCTGGTCTTTCTGGCAAATGTGAGTGACTCTCAGAAAACACACAAAATGTCAATGGTCACAGTGTGTTCCACAGGAAATGATGCTTCAATCAGGGGAGGAAGTATACTCTGAAAGCTCCCATTGATAACCACAGGGGCCTCGCAGGAATGGAAAAGCCCCACTCCATTTCCGATTGCTCCCAAAATGGAGGAAAGAAGAGAGGAAATTATAGCCATCAATCATAAAGAGATTCACCACCTTCAAAACCTTGCTGACGTCTTTCAGTGATTCAGGAGATTATAGAACTAATTGTCCCATTTTTAAAGCAATGGTTAATACCTATTGTACACACAAACAAAGTACAGCACATATCTAAATATTACGAGGCTATATATATGTGTGCGTGTGCGTGCGTATTTGTGTGTGTCTATAAACAAAAGATGGATATTTTATGAGCACAATTATTCTGGCTGTAGCCTTCATGTGAAACAAGCTTATTCTCATTTGCCTTACTGATTACAGCATGGATGGTGCCGATGACCAGCTGGCTCTGTTAGCCTGATGCTACAAGATATATAGAGATGCTCTGCAGCAGCTGTTTGAACCCAATAAGCTGCAAATCATGACCCATCCACAGCATGAGCCCCGCTAAGGGAACTATTATTTTCGAGACTAACAATCAACTGCCTTCAGCTGTGCTTATATTGTGCCCTTGAAAACACTTGAACATTAGAACTCCCCAAAATGAAGATAAGGTCATATCCTCAGTCATCCTTAAGAAGCCGATTAACCTTGGTTAGTCTCAGAGCCTCTTGGAACAGCTGGTAAAATCATGTTGAGTTTGAGCGTACTCAGGCTCCTCAAGTGTAGACATTTATCTCATAAAGAAGTCCTGCAACTTCAACACGTTTTGTGCAAATCTCGTGAAAACGGCCATTTGGGGTCACTATGGACCTACTGGGTAAAGAAATACAAAGTATAGAATGTGGGCAGAATGACAAAACATTGCTGTATGAATGTGACCTTTGCCCTTTAGGGGAGGTTTGGAGTATTGATGGCCTCATCATCTGCACTGAAAAATGAATGGATGAAAACAGAAAATGGTGAATCTGTTTATCACATACCCCATGACAAGGAGGCAATGCCAAGAATATCAGTTTCCAGAACATATAATGTGTATGGAAACACATTTCTGACCTGAGACCATCACTGTGGAACTACATCCAGGGAAGAGGAAGGACTCATCTTTATGTTGAAAGAGGCGTCATTAATTCCAGGATCCAACAGTCGTATGGAATATTCCTAAATAAATGCTTCCTGTTTTTCATTGCGGTTTTCCAGTTGATGTGACTTGATGTGACATTTGTATTATGTTGCACTTTCTGGACGGATCCTCTTACGTTGCGTGTTGATTCGCTATTGAGCCGATTCATCCTGCCTGAGTTGACTTGTCATTTCAGAGGATGCCTTTTGGCAAACCTTTTTAGCAGGATGTGTTTCTCAGATTGCATTTTTATTGTTCTTAATGCTTTTTGTAGTGAGGCAGACATTTGCACTGTCAGGAGTTTCGTAGCTGTCCTGGCAGAGCCTGTTGTCCTGGAGACTGAGGTCACCAACATGGTGCCAGCGGGGTGATTGGGAAAGAGGGCGTACAGGTAGAATGTCTGCCAGCGACCTCGAGTGTAGCGATTTAATTCAAGGACTGTGTGCCAAAGGAATGTTCCTGTAATGCCGAGCTCTTCCTTTAGAACTGAGTAAAGCCAATATTTAAAACCACAGAGCGGTGAAGTGTCTGAGGTGTGTGTGACTCGGATAGGTGCAAGCTTTTCTTTTTTGTGACTCTTCCATGACGTCTTATGGCTGAATTCTGACGGCATATTTTAGTTTGAGACAGACTTGAGGCTCAGTTGTCAGCATTCACGGTTGTAACTTGCTCTGAAAGTACTCAGAGTCACACTCGAAACAGGCTGTGGTCATTCTCTCATCTTACATAGCCAACTCTAAAAAGCCTGTTCCTGTGTTAACTTTTATTTTAGGCAAGCTTTTATTGACTAAGGAGTCGAATACATGAAAGAAGTCCGTACAGGCTATGCTCTCCGTGTTGGATTTAGAGGAATCGTGTGACTTAAGTCCACAAAGCACTGTTTTTTTTTCCCGCTCATTCGATGCGTTTTTAAAGTGCGCAGTATTTTCACCCCTGCTTTCAAAGTACTGTACTGAGAAAAAAGGGATTTCTTTGTTCAGGGCCTGGATAAAAGCCTATTCTGCTAGTGTGGTGGAGTTTCTCATAGCGTTATAAAGCTGGCCATGATTGGCAGAACACCTACAGTTCAGACACAGCATCCTCGTTGTTCTGTCACACAATCGCCTGCTTCAGTCCAGTGAAATCTGCTTACAAATGCGTCCCCACAGCTCTGGGTAGGAGATTAAGAAATACTCTGGGCCGGTTTCGCGGACACAGATTAAGCTTAGTCCTGGACTAAATAGTTTTGTTTTTTTTGTATGGAGAATCACCATTCAAAATTTAATTTAGTCTAGGACTAGGCTTAATGTGTGTCTGTGAAATTTACTATGAAGGAATGCACAGCATAATTTCTGAAGGCTTTATTGGGCAGCAGAGTGTAGAAAGACAGGAAAAGCGAGAGCGAGAGCGGGGGAAAGACGTGCGATAAAGGTCACACGCCCGATTCGAACCGCCGACGTCACGGCTCGCAATGAGCATGTGGACAGTGCTCTACAGGCTACGCCACCAAGACGCTCACACCTCATAATCACATTTGTGGGAGGTTGCCATTGCGTAGACCTCTTGCCGAGGCAAAGAGCTGCACTGTTTTCGAAGAAAAAAAGACTTCAGACCAGACTTGGAAAGGCATGTCTCCGTTGGTCGGTCAACCAATTGACTGCTCTCTATAGGCCACTGTTCCATACAATACATTAACACGGAAGCTAACGGGAGCTCATTTGCATAGCCCTGAAGGTTAGTGTTAGTGATGATGTAGAAGGCAGTGACGCATTGGACATGGGAAATTAAAGTGCGCAGCGGGGTTTGTGTGCATGCCAGCTCCTCATCTTCTCGTCCCTCACCCCTCTCTCACCCCCCTCTCCACCCAACACTTTGATGTGTTAATATATTTCCAATGACTGATGTTGTACAAATAGGCCTTTTCCTGAGTCTGTTTGCTTCAATAATCTCCTCTGACACATTATCAGAGGACATGGGGCCTGTGGAATATTTCCTCAGTGACAGGTTCGTTTTTTCACGCTGCGTTAGTCGGCCACGGCGCAGTGCTCAAGGCCCCGAGCGTCAATCAAAGGGCAAATTGGTTTGGCCCGAATTTCAAAATAACATGTTCCAGGCAGTGCAGTTTATGTTTACTTGCCAAGACATTATTCATTTACCTGAGCGTGATGTGTAACGGCGTAATTTAAACCTGGAAAGCAAAGCTTGGAGGCTGATATTGTTGGCATTGAGTTTTGCTGAGCATTATAGTGAAGCCACTTAGGTCTTTGATGGGTGCCTCTACCATCCACCCGCATAGCTCATACTGGAGTCACACAGTCAGTGGCCAGGGAAACGATACCACAAAAGTTTATAGGGAGTGTCCCGTTTACTGAGGTAAACTTCCAAAAGATCTGGCCTTGAAACAAACTACTGGCCTTGAAACAACAAATAGATGAAAAGGATATAATTGCGAGTAAGCCAACAGATTAGAGTGGTTCACCAATCTTGTTCTTACTTCCTGACACTGCTGCCACAAAGCCTGCAACAGAGCTTCTTGTTGTTGTTGTGTGGTTTACGACCCGTTTTGTGCTGTGAAACTAGCTAGTAAAACTCAAAATTACAGAGGAAAGTTCTGCCTTACCCTCTGCATTGAGACTGATGAATTGGTGAAATGAATTTGGGTAATACAAAGAAGAATTAATAATACTTACATTTCAAAATTGTGAGAACAACAGTTTTTCATCTTGTGGTACCTTCGCTAAGAAGGTAGGCCTCGTATCGAAGGAGGAAATTTGGAGCCAAAAGTGATCCGCTGATCAGTCAGTGGACCACAATGCATACTGGGAAGTCATATGTATTCACAGAATCCTCCCTGGACCTGCTTTTCGTGTGTTACCCCAGATGGCAGGTGCCTTCAGTGTTATTTTTATGCAGTTTACCTGGCATGCCTGACTGCTGACAGATCAGCATTGTGCTGAAAACAACACCCCTGCTGGTCTTCAATGCAAAATCTCTGTAAATGGCACTGGACTCACACTCAGCTCTTTAACTGGTTCCTCTTCTCGTGGAGCGGTTTGAAAAAAACCTGAAGTGTGGTCTCCTCTAGGATTATCACATTATCCTCCTCCTTACCGCCTCTTCTGCTCCTGTTTTTCCCCACAAGCTGGGACCTGCTCTTTTCCGGCTAAAGCACCAGACTCCTACAGGGGTTTTTCTTTGTACGTGAGAGGTTTATGCCCCTTGTTGCTATGGTTTGTGTGTGAGGAAGCTCTCGTGAGCAACGTTGCGTTGGCGTGCGCTTACATTATCTTTTCCACAGCTCCTGGTGTTGGCCTGAGCGATCCTATGGGACTCATTAAACACTAAATCAGATCTTTTATACCACTGGGTTTCCAATAGTTTTGTTTTTGATCTTTTGCCAAGATCAAATATGCTTTCTGAGTTGTGTATTTAAGTACATTGTTGGTTATGTTGTATTTACATAACAAAGGAAAGAGAAGAAAGAGGCTATAGAAAGCCATGTCTTTGTTCTCTATAATTTTAAACTCCTTGGGTGTTTGTGGCTGTCTGTGGAGTCTCCATTGTCTACAACATCTTCACTTTTCTACCATCATCACCATAATCCAACTTTTCTGGTATTCAACTGATTTGGATTCAGTCAGAAGTCAGGTTCAGAATCTGTAAGTCGATGCTGCGCTACAATAGACAGTCTGTGTTTATGGGCTGGACCTACTGTCTAGCTTATCTCTGGTTGAAGATAAGGAAAGCATTGTAATGGAATGAAACAGATTTGTACAGGTTCTCTTTCTGCAGCAAGATGGCTGCCCCAGATTATTTCTGTTCAGCTCTCAAAAGCCCTTTTTCCTTCTTTGAAACCGAGGTCACGAGTCCTTCGGTCGTATTGCACTTTGTGAAAAGCAGTATTAATCACCGCGAAGAACAGGCTTGTTTGGGTTGCATTGTTGGCGGAGGAGGTCTAAAGAGTCTATCGGGACTAGCTACGGCAGCGTTGTCTCAGACAGGAGCTGAATGGATGTGAACACAGCTTGTTTTTTGTTTGTGTAAGTCTCCCCTTTAGTGCGTCATCGAAACCTCCTGAATACTTCCAGTCTCCCCCTCTGAAACGGTGTACCTGATCGAGAAAGGAAATGTCACAGCTCCTTTTGTGCGGGGTGGGGCTCATCGCGGTGTTTCATTTCACCGGTGTGTGTAAAAACACAACGCAGGTATGGTTACCCACAAGGCTGTGCAGAAGTGGCCACTGATAGATAGATGGCCCAAATGTCACTGGCTTAACTGAATTATGCTGATATTTAAAAAAACCATAGTGGATAAATGCCTGTGGAGGTAAAGGAGTGGCTCGGGTTTGTGTGAGTTTTGTTTTTGTGTGACTCTTTCATGACATAATTATGCTGGATTCTCATTATATAGCCTATAGATTTGTACCCTATAGATTTCCGCTGTACTAAACTTGCTGCTGTGCATCAGTTTGGTATAGTTGTATATCATGATAGCAGTAGTGATATACAGTATTACACAGTCTGATACTCTGCAACCTATGTTCTTTATGGGAGATGTAAGGTGTGCAAATTGTAGGCATGGGGCAAAGTGTAGGCCAAGGCCTTACTCTTCAGCTATCCACCCCAGAGGGCATAAGCAAGTATTCTCACGCTCATATTGTTTCATGAGCACATCGGGTCGTGTTTTCTTGAGCGTCCTGTTTTGGCTGCGTGAAGAAATGAAAATGTCTCCAATGGCTGTTGGGCGTGATAAAATCAGTGTGTGTGTGGAACTGTGGGGGGGGAGGTGTTAAATAATCCTGCCTTCAAGGGGGGGTAGCTAAATGACCATTTTAGCTGCGGATGCCAGTGTCCGGGGATTAGCCTGGAATTCGCCGTTGCTCCAGGGAGAAGTAAGGCTCACGCCTGCTGTTCCAAGGCCGGGTTCTCCCCGGGGTCCCCGGGGTCTCCCGGATGGCTGCGGATAGATTTGCTGGGGTACCAGGCAGCTGGGAGTCAGACATGACTGCATCGCTGCACCTGTTGCTAAGCAGCCATGCAAAGACCCAGAGTTAGTGAGTCAAAACGGTGACTGCGAGGAGTCTGCGCTAGGCTATTTAGCCTCGTGCCATTTCCTCCAAAGATTACGTTAGGACACTTGTAAGGTAAAATCCCTTAAACTGTAGCTTTCTGGGGTGAATTGAATTCATGTAACTGGCAGCACCTTCTGCTTTCCTCTACTGTGACACTATCTTAAGCTCTGGTGAATAATTGTGGTTTATCAGAATTGTTTCAGGACGAGGGTCAGCTATATATAGCGCATAACTGTGGTTGACATTTGTAGTCGGCTGCTGGTCCATCGTTTGACACTATTCCTGTTACACATAAGATTCCCCTTTTTCCTGTTTTCTTGGTTGTTTCTGTTGTGTTCACACTGATTAATATACATGCATAAAGCGAAGAGATTTTAGGACAGTAACCATTGACAACATATCTGCCTGCCCATGTGACGCATCAGTTTCACTCAAAGGGAACTAGCCACCGTGCCATTGTTGAGTCAACTCAAAGTATTTTTCACTGAACGCATGGCATAAAAACAAATTCCACCTGTTGTATGAAACTGGCAACAGAACAACATGCATGGTTCTGTGCAAGAAATGAAAAATTATTCGACTGAAGTTTTGCTTTTAACGATGCCCTGCTGTTACTTTTAGTACATTCCTGCAAATTATAGAATTACAGTGCACTTACTTAAGCATTTCTCAAGTTGTCACTAAATGGCTGATTTAGAGACAATGGGCCTCATTCATGAAGCGTTCCTATACGCATACATTTATGTCCGAAGGGAGTTGTTACGGAAAATTTACGTCGGATTCATCAAACCATGTGGAAAAGGTAGATTTTTTCGTATTCACGTACGATGTGCGTTCACGTTATTTTGTGATTAGCATAAATCCACGCCCATGAATTGCCTTATATGGAGGCTGTCACTTCCATTTAAAGGTCCATATCTAGTCAGAATGGCCCAAAGAAAGCAAAGGAAATAATTATTCTGACACTGAAATCTAAGTTTTATTAGCAGATGTTCAATCAAAAAAAAAAAAAAGTTTAATATTGTCAGTACCAGCGTCATGAACTGGTAAAGTAAAGGCCTAGCAGGAGACATACCATCAATACGAGCGCATTGCATTATCGCAGCCTGGAAATAAATTAAACGTTATTCATTTTGTAATTCTGTTGGGGTTCTGTGCATGTGAGTTGTGGTTTGAAATTGGGTAATCACATGGGCTACCTTATTTTAGAATCTCTCTGGCGCGTTCTAATTGTGGTCACATTGATGAGCATGTCCCACACAGCTCAGGTTTTACCGGGTTATAGCCTGCTGGCTACATTCTAACCGGTTTAAAAACTTTAGCTTTTAAATAAAGTTTACCCGTTTTTTTCCTGAACGGGAGACGGAGTTTCACCGATTTTTCAACAAAAACGTGCACTGGGGTGTGCAGTCTATGTCACCGATAACATTGGACTGGTTGGCAATTTCATAAAAACCCCGCTTTACCTCCACCTGGCTTTGCATCTTGTAGGGGAACTGGATGTACGCTGGCATTAGCTGGATTAAGCTGTTGACCACAATTGCAACCCTGGCTACAGACATCAGACATGTAAGCCACTTTAAAGCAAATTTTGTTTTTAATTAGCATAGCCTATGTAAGGTCATGTAGAATTTAAATTTTCAGCAATTTAGAAAAAATAGTAGGCTACTGGGAGCGTTCATTAGCCTAGTTATGGGCATAATTAAACGGCTTCATAGCCTACAATTGATTAATAGGCGTAATTTAAAGTGTTTGCTTTTTACAATAATAATTTATTACGTTTGCAATGTGTATTTCAAAGGCTACATTTAGTCTTGTGAATTTAACAGAAAATAAAAATAAATTCTAATTATCACTCAGAAGCTACATTTACCGGCAATCTGAATTTACGAAGGAGGTACGCGTGCTCCGGAGCAGGTGTAAATGTTGTTCGGAGCTACGAACAAATCTCAAATACGAATATGTTGATGAATACCAAAATACAGGCAAAATTGCAATTGCGAACGATTTACGTACAAATTCGTTCTGCTCACGTTTTATAAATGAGGCCCAATGTTCCTGCCCTTTTTACATTTGTAAATGCCGGCCTCAGATTATAACTTTTTTTTTGCATTCCTTTTATGATGTGGGAAAAGCGTGGATGAATCACGTGGTCTGGGTCATGATATGAAACGGAGTGGGCCTAAAGGACGCAGTCTTGCCGCAGTCTTGGGCAGTGGCTCCGGTTTGCTGGCAGAACTGGGCTCAGTACCAGAACTCCTCATAACTGTCCTCTCTTCTCACAGTTCAGCTGAGGGGATTGCCACCCGAGTGACTCTGGAGTGGTCACATGACATGTAACAGGAAGTGAAGCATGCTGGGCTCTCTTCTACCTACTTATCCCATACAGAGAGGCCCCGTTTACTGGACCCAGCTTGTTTACAGTCCACAAATTGTTTGCTTATCTTTAGAGTAGTGGCTCGTTTGAATAAAGTCATTATAATGCTATCTCTCGCATTTGTTTTTGTGGGGAGGGGATGTGCTGAGCATGGCTTGGCATAAAGACCAAATCTTTGCCATGATAACCATGTTAATTTCAATCGCCCATAGCTTAAGCTGTTAAAAATAGTATATTTAAAATTCCTTTGGTGAATTAGAAATGCATCCTTCCTCAGCGGTTTCAAACGTTCAGAGAAAAAAAAGCTTTTTAAACACTTTTCTGTGATTACTCCTCAGTGTGGTGCATTCAGGTTAAACACTTTTCTGTGATTACTCCTCAGTGTGGTGCATTCAGGTTAAACACTTTTCTGTGATTACTCCTCAGTGTGGTGCATTCAGGTTGGGCCCTTCAGGTGAAATGTTTTTAAAGGACAAAGATGAGGAAAGTTACTGAAATCACAAAAAAAATCCGATTCCTTCTGGAATTACATCACCACCATGTTTTATTAAATTTGTTTTCATTCAGTCATTTTCATGTTTCTTTCCAGTTTTACAGTAACATAATCCAGCAGTCTGTGCCTAGAGGTTATTTTCATTTAATTTAGCAAACCCTGTTAACATATTTATTCTGCTACATTTGGGTTTTTCTCCAGTCACTTGTGGATTACACCCAACGGGTACCAATGTTGGCCAGTGAAACGTGTAGGCTAGTACACACCTTCTCTTCCAGTTAGAATATATTGTCCACCCTGTTTTCAGCTTACATCATTGTTTCATTTGGCACAGTGAGTGCACTGCGCACACTAGGATTTGAGGTATTGTTTTTCTTAAACTAATCATTTCAAATTGTAAAGTGGTTCTGCAGAGGGTACATGGTCTGTAGTCATCTTAGGGATGGATGTTGCCCTTTACCCATAGTTGCACTCAGGTAATGTGACATGTTTCTGAACCCACATTTAAACAGGCCCATCGCTTTGCTCAAGAAGAGTCAGAGGGGTATAAACACGTGTCGTTACTATGGAAACAAAGTATAAATACAAAGCGAGGAAAGCGCAAAAGAAAAGGTTTCACTGGAAGTGTGGTTAGTGACTACATTGTCCAAATAAGGTTTGGGATGCAATTCCCAGCTTCATCCTACCAATACATTGATCCCCAGTGCCTTTCTGTTTAGCACTCGTCATGAAAAAGGTGGATTGTGGGTAAGGGCTAGCGACTGGAGTCGTGTTCAGGAGATTTTCTTCCGCTTTGTGAGGCAGATTGGACACAGGTTTTTTTATTTTTTTATTATTCACAGTCCCTGATATACTGACATCATAATCACTGGATGACTTACGGGAATGATCTTTGGAAACCAAATTTCAGGTTTTTGATAGAAATTATAGAAATTGGGACTGCAGGAATGTCAAACAGTTTCACATTTCCATGTCCGTCTAAATGGAATGGACTATATAGGGGAAAAAAATTTATTATCATGTTAAATGGCATAGAAGCACTGTGCCTATTTAGAAATGAGCAAAATGAGCCGGTTATGAAATGAATGCCTGAATCCGAAGTGTTTGTGCTACATCTCCCATCTGCATTTGAAAAAAAGACAACAAAAAAAATATTTAAAAATATATATTTTTTGGACAGTGGTTTATGTGTAGACTGCCACAGTCAGCAGACACTGTGTGGACTGGACAGTGTCTGACCGCGGCCACTAAACAAAAAAAGACAAGAGTCCTCGCTTTTCGTCTGAACTCTTCTACTCCCTCCCGTTGTTCAACAGCTCCGCTGCTGGCCCGCACTGCGCACTGTCAGCCGCTGACACATAAACATTTTTCTCTTCCTTACCGAGCCAGACCAAGAGCCAGACCCACGTTCCCAGAGGAGACTTAACAAGGCCTCGGCACGCCGGCGGCTGAAAACGGAGCCATTCCCACTCCTTCCGGGGGAATCTTTATCCCCACCTGTTCGTTAGCTGCCATTGATTTCTTCCACCCACCTGTTCTTTGGATCGGTGCTGCCGCAGGGCTGGCCGGCGTTCTGTGGCCCGCTGCGCTCCATCTGCCAGGAATCTGTCGGAGGTGTTGAGAGAAGGCTCCCGGCTTGCTAGGGACGAGCCAGATCCCTCATAAAAAGGGGATTATATAGCGCGTATGAGAGCGCGCTGAATGAGGAACCGATTACTGCCGTTTACTGTCCTAAAGAAAAACCATGAGAAATGCTTGTGTTTTATTGTTCACGTCGTCTGTAGAAATGGGAAACCAATTTGTTAATTCTCTGGAGTTGGTATTCTTGTCCAGAGGTTTCACAGTTATTTTCCAAGCTTGGCCATTGTTATGTGCGAAGTAAAGTAGTTTTAGATGGACGTTGGTTGGACTTGCTGGCACATCAAATTATAACCAATGCCATGCACATGTCAACCATTTTTAACAAACTACGAGGTAAAACCTACCTGCACACTTGCGATTTCCCTATGTTATCTTGGCTGGTTTATGAACGTTTGAACATTCCTGATCACATATGAGTTCTGGAATCAAGAGAGGGGTTCTTGTACTTTTTGAGAGCCTGGTTTTAATTGCTTTAAACTGCAACGTTAATCATAGCAGCAGGACAAAAAAGATCTTCACATGACCTACACTATTTAAAATAGACTTTGTGGGTCGTAGGTCTACTTATGCCACTGATCCAGTTGTTTTTTGTGTGATTTCTTTTTGTCAGTGAGGCAACAAAAATGGCAATTGAAGACAGTACTCTCACTCTCTCAGAGCCCAAATACACAAACGAACGGGCTTTTCAAAGCAAGCAACGTCCCGAATTAAAATGCGTGTTCTGTGATGTGCAAGGCAACGGCGTAACCGGATCGGAACATTTAGTTTTAGCGTTGGCCAGACCCGCACGAGGGGAGGGGGGAGGGGGGGCTGGTAAAATGTCGCACAGCCCACAAGATAGAAAGCTAACGGAGCCTGGCTCTGAACCCCGACGAACAAACTCGCAGACCCAGACAGAATGAACCGGGCCGTTTTCTCCAAATGGACCCGAGCTGTTTGTTCACCTGGTTCCTCTGGGTAGGTCGAAGTTCCCCAGTCCACCCCCCTTGGCCCAGATGTGCGCGTTACCCCCGCCGCTGTGCTCAGCGTTTCTCCAATCGGAGCCCACATCTGGAGCCAAGCGCTCCTGGCTCGAGGCCGCCGTGTGTATTTATTTTCATTTGACTTGTATGAATGATTTCTCTTATGGGCACATTTGTTAACCATAATATCTCACACACACAAAATCTTTACCATACTATTTTTTGCTGCATGTGGGCACATATATGTGGACTATAGTTCAGTGTTGACAGCACCTATATTTTTACCGTAGATTATTCTTAATAAATTTTTTTAAGACCCTTTTTTTACAACAAGGTCTGTACATGCGATTTTTGGTTTCCATTTAAGAGATGGTTGATTTCTTAACTCAAATTGTGCAACTTCTTTTGAGCACTTCCTTTGAAAAAGTTATTTTGATCTTTTGAATGATGAAAATGGACCCATAGATTAAAGTGTGTGTGCGCACAAAGTGGACTGCTTATGGGCGGTCAATACTTCAGAGGGAAATATATATAAAAATATATTTATTCCGTGCTGTTGCTCTTTGATTGTGATCCATCCATTTATTTTGATATTTGTAAAGAAGCTGGGATGCTGTGTAATTTGCTAATGTGTTGTTTGGATGTTGAGTTGTTTTGTTTTCATTGTCCCCAGATGCAGATCCTTGACAAATTCCCAATTGAGGGAGGGCAGAAAGACCCCAAAAAACGGATCATCCCGTTCCTACCAGGTGAGTGAGTTGAGTTATTGGCAGTAAGTCCTCTGCGTGGTGTCTGTGATCGGCTGCTCTACACTCCCAAGGCCCCTCGGACCCCCCCCCCCCATAGCCCCCAGTCACATGTCCAACCAAGAACCCATCTATTGGTGTATTTATAGAGCGCTGGCATTGCTGGCAGGAGGTGACGGCGAGCGTCCCTAATCGTATTACTCCACTGGGGGTGTTCTGCCGGGTCCAGGGGCCGTGTTCTCTGTGTGGCCAGGGGTTTGGGTCGGGTTAAAGCTGTTCTCCTCTGTGCTCTATAGAGTAAACATTCTCACCCCTACCGCCCCCCCATCTCTAACCTTCCTATCGCCTGTGTTATTTCATAGGTGCACTATGTAGTCTCTGCAGTTCTGGCAAAAAAATAAATAAATCACACATTGAATTGTACTCGTTTGAGATGTCATTCACCATATACTTTTGCATTTAACATAATAAAGATTCTCAATATATCTAATTTGTGAGTGAGTTCGAAAATTTGTACTCCAAATTTAGCGCAATATTGATCCAGGCTAGTCTGTCCAATATTTATTTTTGAATAACCACCTAAATCCACTTCCTGTCCTTCCCCTCCCTCGTTATTTTTTCAGGAAGTGACATTTGATCACTTCCTGAAGGCCGTCATAGATTTTGTATTTCATTGTTGTTGGCACCATTTCTCTGATGGCTGTAAAACTTTGACTTACTTATTACTTACTTATATTATGGTAACTAGGGGAAAGAAATACAGGAGCGTGACCTGAAAATAGTGGTGTGTGGCAATTTTAAAAAAAAGCGTGTTTTGTAAATTTTAATGGCTGTTGTAGAGCACTCTCTCTCAAGGGTAGAGTATAATGCCTATTTTAGATTTCATGACCTTAAGAGTAACTGCTCCTGTTATCAGGAAAGGGTCAGTATTTAAAATGTAAAGGCACAGTTTACATAACAAAGGATGTTATTGATTAATTTTTTACCTCAAGAAATGCCTTTTATCCGAACAATGACAGTTCTCCGATTTCATTAGTCTATCAAAAAGACCTTACTGGACCTTATTTCCAAAATGGAAATCTACAGACAAAGAAAGATCCATCTATGTTTATTTTGGAATCCCCCCCCCCCCCCCCAGGGAAAAAGCCAGCGTATTATGAAAATGTCTGTAAGAATATAACCTCTAGATATTTGTACAACGACCTAAGGTTATGAATATTTAGATCTGAATATTTTAGGCCAATGCCATAAAAGTCACATACATCGGTGAATGCTAATGCTATTAGCATTTCAGATTGCTCACCTGAGCATCTATGCAAGGTATAGGATCCTTTAAAACCACATCACATGCAAAGTGAAACTGGTATATCAAATATAAACAACATATTGCCCACCTTAACAATACCTGAAGGAGATGCTGGCCATCCTGATGCTTTGTGTACCTTCATTAGCAGGTATGGGATGTGTTTCAGGGAAAGGCCAGAATTCTGTAAACTCAGAACTTCCTGTTAAAGCTCAAAAAGTGCTTTGCTAAAAGATGCACTTGGTCCCTGAGTGACCTCCGACAGTCACGTGTTTTTAAAGATGCTAAACAGACCGAACACAATACAGCGCGATTAATGTTTGATATTATACGGTCGCTGGTTTCTGGGGCAGATTTTCAGCGCGGATGGTTTCCTGTCAGCGCTTGACAGTTAGCGCGCTGCTTTTGTATGTTGTGACTTTCGTCACCTGCAGATGTTTAATGTTTTGTTAGTGTGAAGTATAAATGGAGCAGTCTTACGCAAGCTGACACGCAGTGTCATACAGTAATGTATTCTCCTGCACTGTAAACAAGGTACTGTTGTGTTCTGTACAGCAGTGGTTCACAAATGTTCTAAGTCTATGTTGCATGCAATTTCTGTGACGCATCCCATATCGACGTCGTATAAACTTAAATATGTTCAAGTATGGGACTGAAATATTTTTAACATAATTAACTGGACTTTTGAATGCCTGCAGAAAATGGATATCATACAGTATATGTATATATATTTTTCATACATACACTGTATCTAGTGACCCCCATCAACCCTTCTGAAGAATGATAGTTTTTGACCCACTATTCCAGATGTGGACTGTTTGTGTGGTACATGTTACCAAAATTCTTTACCATGCTTCACCGCCATCTAGTGGTGTGTGACTATAAAGCAGTCAATTGCATTGGCCTCCACAATTTCTGCAGGTTGGCTGTGTTCATGGTTTTTGCTACTTGCCACAAATACTAAACTTAATTTAACAGTGACTGGTAGTTTTCCAGTCTTACTCGCTGTGCTAATGTCATAATGTCACTGTTTTAATGTCATCGTTTCTCCTGTATTTTCTCACCTGAATTCTCACCTGTCTTTCACGCAGGCAAAATCCTGTTCCGACGAAGTCATGTTCGAGACGTGGCGATGAAGAGACTGCGCTTCATCGACGATTACTGCAGAGTAAGAAATGTTTTTTAAAATTTTTAATTAATTAATTTATTTATTTTTATTCCGCCATCATTCCTCCCCCACCAGTCTGAAATATCAGCTCCGCTCCATGTGTCAAAGGGGTCACTGACGTTCAGTCTCTTGGTTTTTCACGCAAACCCAAATTCCATGAGGTGTGTGTTGGCCCAGGTCTCAAATAGTGGAGGGAGAGCTCTCCAGTGGCGCTGGAAGGCCTGAAATGTGAATCCACCGTTAATGGCGGCGGATGTTGATGTTGAGCACGTCTCAAGCCTTGCGGCAAGCGTCCATCTGGACGCACATGAAGGGATTCTGTCTGAAGCCTGGCCGGCGCTCAAACAGTTGTGCGCCTCCAGGAAAGTGTTTTGAAAAATGAAGCGTTTCCTCCAACCAGGAACAGCTGACTGAAAGGTGGTCTCAAGCTGTTTGCTGTGGACATGACTTTGCCTGCACCAAGTTATCCCTTTGAGTTTGACGCTGAAGGTTTGGACACTGCCGCGTGTACTGAACCTGTTATGATGCCGTTGTCCTTTTCGTGCATCCTTGTTGCAAAACATTATGGTGAGAAAAAGGCTATGGATGCTAAACTTAACACCGTCAGACAGACAAACAGACGCATGCTGAACTTAACACCGTCAAACAGACATTCAGTCACATGCACTCTTAATCTAACATTATCAAACAGTTTCACTTATGCATGCTAATCTCACACAAATTATAATTTTGTAAAGTGACTATCAACAGATGTTGTAGCATCTTTTCAAAGATGCTTTCAAAAACAATGCAAGAATCTTTTTTTTAAACTCATGGACAGTAAACCAGTATTCAGAAGTGCTGTAGTTATGCACTGGTATTCCACCTCTCCGTTGCTCTTCGTGTTAGCATAAGTGAATAATGCGAATCTGGCGTGATGGTTTTGAGTTTTGAAATGCCGATAGTTCTCTGTGTGGTGTGACAAAGCCGGCTGCCTGAACAGGAGTCTATTGTCTGCAGCGAGCCGACGGTGGTCGACAGGAACCTCCGTGCCGTGCTGTCCACACTGTGGCTCTTGTCTGAGCACCAATGCAGCGTTGGCTTGCCTTACATGCTCATTCATCACTCCATCTAAATGCACGACAGATCATTACACTTGCATCTGTCCTTTGGTCTTCGGTCAGGCTACCCTCAATGGGTTCTTTTGTCGAGAGCCTTCATGTGAACTGGATTTACATCATCGGAAATGGGGTAAGCCATTGCCATGGCGATGGCGATCACTGTGTTGCATGACCAGACCAAGCCTGGATTTTTGTCTTTGAGGATATAAACACATACCAACACACAACACGGAATATTACATATGTACATGCATGCACTGGCTTCATGAACAGTTGGCGTATGATTAATGTTACGTTTACTAGAGGACGGTGGTTCTCCTGAGGATAGACTTATGTTATAAGTGCTGTGGTAAAAGACTCTTATGTTTAGGGTGCATGAGTTTTAAGGTTCATAAAGCGAAAACAGCATCCCTTAAATATAGATCACACCCCCTCCAGCTGCATAGGAAAATATGAAAGACTATTGTTTGTCAGTTATTACAATGATGTATAGTTGCACTACTACTACTACTACTACTACTACTACTACGACCAACACCACTGTTGCTATGACTGCTGCAACTACTAACACTATTACTACGGCTTGCTGCTCCTCCTTATACTACTACTACCACTACTATCAACACCACTGTTGCTATGACTGCTGCTACTACTACTGCTACTATCAACACCACTGTTGCTATGACTGCTGCTACTACTACTGCTACTATCAACACCACTGTTGCTATGACCGCTGCTACTACTAACACTATTACTACGGCTTGCTGCTCCTCCTTATACTACTACTACCACTACTATCAACACCACTGTTGCTATGACTGCTGCTACTACTACTGCTACTATCAACACCACTGTTGCTATGACTGCTGCTACTACTACTGCTACTATCAACACCACTGTTGCTATGACTGCTGCAACTACTAACACTATTACTACAGCTTTCTGCTGCTCCTTATACTACTACTACGACTACTGCTACTGTTGTTCCTCATATTAATGGGTTATGTCAGATGTACATAGCATAAAGAAGCAAAATAATAACTAATTTGTGGTCTCTGTGATTCACTGAACTTTTTTTTGAAGCAGTGGTTTGAGTGGTATCTCTGGCTCCCAGCCCCACAGGAAGCTCAGTCTCTATCAGCAGCTGTCATTTCCTTCGCAGAGTGTAAATAGACGTGCGGCTGCGGTTTTCTTTCAGGAAAAGGAAAGGGGTTCAAAGGGCAGCGAAGCCATTCAAAACCCGGTGAATCAGCACCTCAGAAAATCTACTTTTTAAAATGTATTTTGTATTTTTTACAAAGCTTCAACAGGCAGCCAAACTTTGGATTTGATTTGCAGATATCAATCTGATAGCCAGTTAACCGACTGCCTATCTTGCTTCAGGTATTCAGTTCTGTGCACAATGCAAAAGCTCTCACATGTTCTATTGTATACTGTGTTTGATAAAAAAAATATCTGTGTTCCTCTGTCTTACCCCCTGTCTGGCCAGGCTCCATTCTCTGCCCCCCCCACCCCACCCTCTTTCCTCAAAGCCTGCCCACCTTCACCCCCCTGCTTCCTCTTCACGCTGTGCCAAGGTCTCATACTGTATGGCCTGCTCTGCAGAAGGATGTAAACAATGAAAGACAAGGAGCGAGCGAGAGAGAGTCTCTCCAGCTGGTGTGTGAGTGAGTGAGAGTGAGTGAGTGAGTGAGTGAGTGAGTGAGTGAGTGAGTGTGAGTGAGAGAGTGAGAGAGTGAGAGAGTGAGAGAGAGAGTGAGTGAGTGAGTGAGTGAGTGAGTGAGTGAGTGAGTGAGTGAGTGAGTGAGTGAGTGAGTGAGTGAGTGAGTGAGTGAGAGACGCTGTACACACATGCACAGACATATACCACATATACCCACACAATCATGACCCAAAACCTACCTTGTTCAGCTTTGTTTACAATCAACTAAACTGGTCAGCGGGGTGCAATGCGCTTGTGTATTGAGTTTCATGACTGGCTCCTAAATGGGGACATTTTCTTTTCACTGCCTAAATGAGACTTCCAACTACATCAGTATAAAAAAAGGCTTAATTGCTGAAATTCATCTCTGTCCCTGTGACATAATGGCTTATAAGTAACCAAAATGACCGGGGACCCAGGGTCGAGCAGTTTGTTCATGTTTGTGTGAGCATAAAGAATGCATCCTGTGGACTTTTAATCTATTACTAAGCTTTGGTTGATCGTCGCACGTCAAGTGAACAAGGCCTTCTCATAATAGACAAGATAACTCCAGCATGACTTCTCTTTCCCACTGCTAGGCTCTAGTGCGGCTTCCCACTCAAATCTCCCAAAGTGAAGAGGTCCTGAGGTTCTTCGAGACAAAACCGGATGACCTCAACCCCCCTAAAGAGTAAGTGCCACCTTCACTTGTCTGTTTATTTCAACCCACCCTGTTTAGTGCAACCCACCCATTCTGTCCCAGTGCAACCCACCCACTCTGTCCCAGTGCAACCCACCCACTCTGTCCCAGTGCAACCCACCCACTCTGTCTCAGTGCAACCCACCCACTCTGTCCCAGTGCAACCCACCCATTCTGTCCCAGTGCAACCCACCCACTCTGTCCCAGTGCAACCCACCCACTCTGTCCCAGTGCAACCCACCCACTCTGTCCCAGTGCAACCCACCCACTCTGTCTCAGTGCAACCCACCCACTCTGTCCCAGTGCAACCCACCCACTCTGTCCCAGTGCAACCCACCCATTCTGTCCCAGTGCAACCCACCCATTCTGTCCCAGTGCAACCCACCCACTCTGTCCCAGTGCAACCCACCCACTCTGTCCCAGTGCAACCCACCCATTCTGTCCCAGTGCAACCCACCCACTCTGTCCCAGTGCAACCCACCCACTCTGTTCCAGTGCAACCCACCCTGTCCCAGTGCAACCCACCCACTCTGTCCCAGTGCAACCCACCCACTCTTCCAGTGCAACCCACCCACTCTGTCTCAGTGCAACCCACCCACTCTGTCCCAGTGCAACCCACCCATTCTGTCCCAGTGCAACCCACCCACTCTGTCCCAGTGCAACCCACCCACTCTGTCACAGTGCAACCCACCCATTCTGTCCCAGTGCAACCCACCCACTCTGTCCCAGTGCAACCCACCCACTCTGTCCCAGTGCAACCCACCCATTCTGTCCCAGTGCAACCCACTCACTCTGTCCCAGTGCAACCCACCCACTCTGTTCCAGTGCAACCCACCCTGTCCCAGTGCAACCCACCCACTCTGTCCCAGTGCAACCCACCCACTCGGTCCCAGTGCAACCCACCCACTCTGTCCCAGTGCAACCCACCCACTCTGTCCCAGTGCAACCCACCCACTCTGTCCCAGTGCAACCCACCCATTCTGTCCCAGTGCAACCCACCCACTCTGTCCCAGTGCAACCCACCCACTCTGTCCCAGTGCAACCCACCCACTCTGTCCCAGTGCAACCCACCCACTCTGTCCCAGTGCAACCCACCCACTCTGTCCCAGTGCAACCCACCCACTCTGTCCCAGTGCAACCCACCCACTCTGTCCCAGTGCAACCCACCCACTCTGTCCCAGTGCAACCCACCCATTCTGTCCCAGTGCAACCCACCCACTCTGTCCCAGTGCAACCCACCCACTCTGTCCCAGTGCAACCCACCCACTCTGTCCTTGTTTGGTTTTTTTGTACAGAGCATTACGGTCCCTCATTTACATGATGATGTCACTTGTTTGTGTGTAATGGCCCCGTGCGCTCAAATGTTTCTGAATTCTCTCATTCTGGCCTTGTGAGCGTCCCTGAATGGCTGGGCAGCCCTGTTTACACTGGAGGCTTTGAACTGAGGGAACAAAGGCTTGGCATTGATTTAAATTGTGCAGGAAGACTTATCAACCATGGCCCTCAGGATGGGTTCTTCAACCAGTTCTGCCCCCAAATGACTTACAGTGAACAGCAGTACAATGTACAATGACAATAAATAAATAAATAAACATTCAGTTTGATAAAATCCGTAATGAATGAATGTACCCTGCGATAACAAGTCTTTATGAAACTAGACAATTATCCTCATTAAAAGTAAATATATAGTTCTTGCTTCAACACGATATAATCTTTATTGCTGAATCATTGATTCCAGACAGGAGATGTATCTTTTCCCTGAGAGATTTTCTGGAACTTTCTATCAGAAATATAATTTCTGGTTGAGCTTGGGGCTGATCTGCAGGCATTAGTCTCTCTGCACAGCGTGCACACATTGCATTAGCCAGATTCTCCTCAGCAATATATCAACTTTCCCTTGTACCACAGGGATTACTCTCATAGAAGTCCTGCCTTTGATACGAATGCACATCCCTCTGTGGCTCTTATAGAGCTATCTCTTATTCCTAGACACTCTAGGAATGTTTCCCAATGTCTCAGGTAATCCCCTCTAAAAGTCTGTCTTGCCTAACATTTTTTCCCCTGACTTCGTAACATTGTAATATTGCACAATACGATTACACTGTTTGTCTAGATTTGGTTTTGCTTCTTTTTGTTTGTTAAAATTTCCCCCCTAAGTTACTGGTCTTTAACTACCAAATACGAGAGCTTAAATGCAATCCGTTCCACAGTAAGTAGTCATTTCTGATTTGTGTTTGTTGTCCCTGAGTTTTGGCGGTTATTTGAGAATGCATAGTTTTGAGCGCTTGAGTTTCCTCACAGCTGGGAGCCTTCACTGTTGTCACGGCCCATCGTGTGGAAACAGATCACTGTACCCTGGCAAAACAACAACAGCAAAAGGCTGAGTTTGCTTATGAAACTGGCTTTGAGCATTTTAATTACAGCCCTCATCAACTTGCCTAGTGGGCGTGTCCTTTGGGCGGGGTGACATATTTGTTCAGAATCGCTTCCCATCATTTTCAGTCGAAGAAGCACTCAAAAACGAAAAACACGGTTGAGGATACCAACCCTTCTCACACTGTGCGTTTCCTTTGTGCTTTAGAGAGTGAGCCATGTTGTCCTTTCTCTGGTGCGCTTGCAAATTAGGAGACGAGGAGAGTGATCTGTTTAGCTATTTATAGCTAATAATACAGCTTTCATTTTGCTGTGCAAAAACAAACAGTGGACAAATACATGTAGTGCATCGACATGTGTTTACGTGCGGCATGTCACGTGTTGGCATTGAAATAAGTTGTCAATTCAGAAATACTGAAGCTGTCCTGTGAACAAAGCTAAACTCAGTTTGGATGGGGTATAGGCATATTGAGTGTTATTTGTTAACTGGAAAACACGTTGACAGGAACTGTTTCAAGCTTGAGGGTAGATGATCGCTGAATCACTGTAGTCATAGATGTCTCTTTAACTTTCACAAAACAAGGTTCTCATAGATATGTTCTCCAATACCCTCCCACGAGTTACACATCTCAATGAAATTTGGTCATAATTTGAAGATATTTGAAGATATAGTTTTTTTGCAAGAATCAAGATGACCTATCCAGATGGTGCAAACTGACATTTATAAACGATATCAGTTCTTAATTAGGCACGCATGTATAACAAAATCATAACCAAAGGTTGGGAGAAAGAAAAGAAACCGTGAGACAGGTCATTGATTTATTACTGTGTGACCTGCATGCGATCATGTTACAGATTGATGTAAAGGTGGGGGTGGGGGGTGAGAGGGTAGCCCCATGAAGATGAGGTGTAGATGGGGGAGATGTAAATCTGTCTTCATATAAGATTAGGAGTCCTGTCGGGGTAGGGTCAGCACGGGGCAGGGGCACAGCATTATGGGAGATGGAGACATCAGCCAGAGTTTGTGAGCCCTCTGCAGCCCCCTGTCCCGTGTTCGCGAAAGCCTCTGCCCCGTAGAATGATGTCATGGCTACCGCGTGATTAGTGCCTGGAGGTGTGTGAAATGGATACCTGTATTCAACGGCAGTCAGAGAGCCAGTTACTGGAGCCTTGTGGTTGTCTGATAGTCCCCTCGTCTTAACACAGTGTAACTGATACTTCATAGGCTGAGTACGCAATAAGAAAGCAGCTACTGGGGCGGAAAAAAAAGTTGTGCTTCACATGACCTCTTCATTTTGATGCATGTTTACGTTCTATTATTTCTCCCATGCAGGTTAAACAAAATGTTGAAAATGTATTTTTATTGCTGATATAGCTAACAATTGTTTTCATTGGAGCTTCAGTGTTCATATGGACAGCCTCTGGAAACATAACCCTGCTGTACAAGCAGCTTTGGAGTTACTTCAAGTGTCTTTTTTAAAATTTAAGCCGCAAGTCCGCGAATGTTTCTATAGCAGCCATTGTAAAACTGACGGGTCATTAGAACTTAATGTAAATATCTAACAGCCTTCATCACACACAAAAACTATGTGGACCAATCAAAAAACAAACATCAAAACTGAAATAATATATTTAAACTAGAATGGCACTCAGAGAGATGCTACACCCGCCGCGCGTGTGCTAAGTTCGACCCTGAACGTAATATGCATGGGGCTAAAATTTGATCTTGCGCTGTGAAGTCGAGCATTGACCGATTGGGTTTCAGGCCATTGCCCGACTGTCAACATTTCCGCAAAATTTCATCACAATCGGAGTAGAATTGTTCGAGTTATGGATGATAGGGACACAAACACAGACAGGAGCGAAAACAATACCCCCTGCTTGTGCTACGCGCGTGCCGGTGTAAATAAACTCCAGGATGTGAACTATTCTTTAAACAGAGAATTATAATATAGGCCCAGTTAGCCATCCATCTTGTGCAGTTTCAGTTTTGAGTACCAACTGTTGTTTTTTTATGTGCTGTAATTCTTCCCAACAATGTCAAAAAAAGACTTTTACTTGGGTGAGATGGCAGTGATTTCTTCAAAGCCTTTTGGCGTTTTGTTTTAAGGGGGCGATCAAGCCTTGATGCAGGGCGTATTTTCCAAAGGGGCCAGTTTTAGTTAAATCCCAGAAACAGAACCAGAAGGATGAAATGGTCTGCCTCCCACTGCTGGGAGTGGTTTTACAGCAGTGTAATGGTATGGGACCGGTATGATGGATGCTTTTGGTTCTCACGGGGATGTGAGCACAGTCTCTGAACTAAGATCTGTCCTTTCTATCAGCTACAGTAAGAAAAAGGGGGGTGGGGGGGTGGGGGTGGCTCACGGTCCGGAGGGCCTTAGACAAAGACAGCCTTTCAAGCCCCAAAATATCCGAGACTATTCCAGATGCGACCTCGCTCTTTTTGAATGGGCCCAGATGAAAATTCAGGAGCTCGGAAGACGTCCCGTCCCGAGCGTGTCGTATTTTTTGAGGATTTTATTTTCCGCGGAGTGTCTTTTTCGCAGATTCATGCGTTCCCAAAACAAACAAGAGTCTGATTAGTGGTTGGTGTATCGCCTACTACCAGTGGCCTTTTCTGTGGCTCCGAAGAGCTTCTTATAGCGTCTCCTCAATGGGCCATGACCAGTGTTTTTGAATGAGCAAAGCCCCAACCCTGAAGCAACAATGTTCTTCCTGCAGTAAAACAAAGCTGACCACAGCATTCTGATGTTAGCCATTAGACGCTTGTCTGTAATGCCGCTCTTTGTAACAGAAAAAAACACATAGTAAGCATTCTGATGGTTAAACCACATGATTGGAGGTGGTTCTTCTGGTCAGGCCCCTGGATATTTTTGACGGCCCGGCAGGGATTTTGGATTTGGATTTGGATTTTGGGCCCCATAAAAAGATATCACACCCCAGGCAACCCCATCCATGCACTGGAGCTGTTATTTGGCAGCTAAAGCATCCAGAGAATTTTCAAAGGTGCTTTAGTCCTGCCATCTATATGTGTGAGCTGGATACTATTTTATCGTCAGCACTTTATCTCATTCTGCTGATATCGTGCTCTACTAGATATTTTTCACACTGTAATACACATTATTAGGCTGCAGTTTTTGATCCGCAAAAAAAGTAATGTCAGTACGTACTTTCTGGGTGAGTGGTCATGGCATTGATCATTTCAGGATCATAGTACTAACTGCTCACGGTTGTGTCTTCTGCTGCAACATCTGGCCTTGCAGTAGCGTAGAGGTAGGGGGCTGGGTAACCAACAAATCCACTGCTGGAAGTAACTTGTAAACAAGGAAATGGGTAAGAGGGAGCACTGCTGGCTCTTTGTCACGTCAAGGAAGCAGGTTCACAGCAGGAAAGCCTGTGTATGTGTAAGCTGAGGTCAGCGTATGAACTGGACTACTCGTTCGCTGTAGGCCGTTGCAGGATGTTGCGAATGTTGTTGGTGAACAGCGAGGTGAACATTCGCAATTAACGCCAAGCCCTAAACTGTCATCATTAAGTGGAGCGTATGAAAAACGAAAGCGCCGCTGTATGGTGGCAGCGATTAGGCCCCTGTGAATTGACGTCGGAAGGACTGGTGACCTACTTAACTTCAACCCACCCGCGTGACTGCTTTTGGAGCTGGCGGTGCATTGAACTCCGTCCAGCTCTCTGTCTGAACGATCTTGATGGAACCGATAGCGGAGCTATCTGATGCCAAACCACTGCAGTTCTCAGATCAGCGGTACTGCGGACTTCTGACCGGACTCCAGTTGTTGCGTTGTTGTACGCTTAGAGTATGTGGTTGTATGTCAGCGGGCGCATTCTAATAATGCCCTTGGCCTGTTGATGGCCATCTTTCCATGAAAGAAAACGAAAAGATATAAATGGAAAAAACGGGTTTACGATACCGTGCTTTTAAAACCACCCTACTGCGTTTGAATTTCCTTCCAGCTCCAGTTCTGTGATCACGGTGGAGATACACCTTATGCAATGTATAAACGCGCAGTGTCTGGAGCACAAGGAAGGGTTTGTGCGTGCTCTCCGTAGAGAGAGGCTCCATGCAGCGTGACCCCTGCCTGTGGACTCCTGTGGCTGTGAGGCCCTTTGACTGCCCCGCGGACGGGGGATTCCCAGGGTCTGGCGAGGCTGGCTATGTGCCACCACAATTTAGGGTAGGGGGGGAGGGGGTGGCTGTTTTAAATGGGACTACTCCTATGGCTGGGATATAGACCTCATTTCTGACTAGCGCAGAATCCCACTCTAATCACAGAGGTCCACAGGGCCAGATGATGTGATACTGGCCTTTGAAAAATTTGTCTTTTTCAGTCTTTGATCTATGAACAACTGTCTTTAGTTTTTTGGTGATGACCAATATCATAAATAATAATAATAATAAAGTTTTGTATATCTAAAAAGAACACTTGCATTTGTCCAAGTTTAAAGTAAGAATATGTGTTGAGTGAAACCATGCCTAAAAAATAATGCAGGCATAGTAACCGTTACAAACAGTAAAACAATGTACTGTTGTGTTTCTTTAGTAGCAATTAAGTAGTGACTGTTTGGCATTGAAAACTCTTGTTGTTTTAAATTATTTATCATTCAGTTTGTCTTCAAGATTCATATGTTTTTTATTTCTGCAACACACGGTGTATTTTGGCAATAGCCAATACGTTCAATAACCAATAAGGCACTGCTTTCTGAGAATTGGAAACATTTCAACAAGGTTCATATTTTCAAACTGGGATATCAAAAAAGTTTTACTGATATGCACCTTAAGCTTTTTCACCTGACTATAAGTCCTCTTATAAAGCGTGGATCTGCTATGCTTCACAATTAAGATTCAAACATTGAATTGAAAGATTAAGGGCTTGACCTTTTGCATGTGCAAAACCCTTTAGCACATGCAAAACTAATAGCACGACCAATGATTGGTGCAAACGAAATACCATGACCAATCATCGGTCATTGGTTATTGGTTTTGCGTGTGCTAAGCGCTTAAATTTCATTGTTTCATATTAATGCCTGCACAAAGTTATATTCAGCATGCAGTATGTGAAATCACCCCAGGCATTTATTTGTCTATAGTGACACCTACAGGCAAACTTGTGTACTGCACCTGTGCTTTCCAGATCTGAGTATTATCAGCATGGTCGTTTATTTCATACTCTTAATTTCTCTTAAATGTTTTAGTTGACACATACCTGCGCTTCTACATCAGCTGTAAATTCATAGAAAAATACACATTTTTAAAGTTTATCAATATCAATGTGGTTCTCTCTTCAAAATAATTTTCATAAAGGTTTCAGACCCTGTTGGATATGTTATAATACAATATTGCCACATATTCTGAAGGCAGTATTTGAAGACTTTTATTCTTTGAATACGAGGAGATAAAAATATGCACGCTGGGCCTTTTTCAGCGTCACGCCACTAAACTATTTTGTGAATTGTGACTGCAAAAAAATTACTTTTCTTTAGGAAACATCTCTGAAATTACATGTGGTGCCGCTATAACACAAAACTCCTCTCGCAACGTTGCGATCTCTGAATTTGGAGTGAAATTTTACACGGACCTGTACTATCGCATCCCACCACTAGAGGGATCCCTCAGTCGCAGAATGGTGTGCGGTTGTACCGGATGTTCGGAAGGCCAGCTTCACTGTAGATTATGGGACAATGCTCTGCCCTGATAAGTCTGCCTGGGTAGAGTTCTCTTCTGGGATTTTTTTTTTTTTGTCTGAAGATAAATGTGTCCAGCGTCTGGACTGAGCTCTTTGCTTTTCATTATTTATATAAACTTTGGCCCAGTGCTTTTTCTCTGACTCGCACATTTCCACAGAGTCGAATTCCATGCGTTTTCATCGGACTCTGACAGCTTTTCGTTCTGTTGGGATCGGCATTTTCCTGGAGTTTTAGTGCTATGCAGTGCCATCACTTTAGCATTAGTGCATCTTGAGCGCTGGCTTAAATTGTCTGAGCACAATGAGGTTTAAAATGTGAACTATAACGAGTAATCCACTCGCCTTTGCTGTGTGTTAAGATTTCACAGCATTATGAAACAGTTGTGCGATTTGGGAATGGATCTACACTGACTTTGGAATGCTTTAGATTTTTTGCTATCATCAATAATACATCCAGTGCATCAACAAATCATTACTTGTTATACTTTTGGAGCGTTGGGAGGTCTTCACAATCTGCATACATTGCGTACAGGTTTTTTTTAGACTGTATGATGTATGTCAACCCATTGCCTGACTGCACTTATCTTTTTCTAGCTTAAGTGAATCATGTACATTTAGTTAGGTTTCCAATGTCATATTTATACTTCGCTGTCTTAGAGCTCATTTAACTGTGCTGTGTTACTCTAGATCTATTTTATGACTTTGATTTCACATCATATCTCTACAGATTTTAGTCTATCCTGGCAGCGTAGATATCCTCCATGCATTACTGTGGAGTAGGTCAGTGTGCTTAACTAATAACTCCCAGGAATATCAGGCTGAACACAGTATCACACACACTGAGGTAGATTGATGGAGGACTGCACAGGAAATGACACACCTCTATGGTAAACTTCAGCCTCTGTGCTTCCTGACACACCTCTATGGTAAACATTTCAGGCTTTTATCTAATTGGTAGCGAGGCTGTCACTGAGGCCCCTGTATAACCGTGGCGGGGGTGGGGTTAAAGTTGGAAGCTGGAAATTGGGTTTGCTGGAAGAATTAATCAGCAGAAGTGCATTAAAGGCTGTTAAAAGCAATCAGAGGAGACACAATGAATCCTGATTAGCGGTGAGGCCATTGTACTAATGCTGTAAGACCCCAAGCTGGGACCTCTCCTATTAGCCTCTTAAGCACCGTCCATCACTCATTAAAGATTAAGCTGTATGCCTGTTTTTATTTTATCGCCGAAACTTGACGTGTGATTATTGTTATCGAAAATAAAGAGAGCCTGTGACTTTTTTTTTATGCCAAAGTGTAAAATGCATGGTTAACAAGTTAATTTAAAACATGAACCATTATGTATTCTTCCATTTCGGTTTGCCAATAAGGCAACCTTGTTTGTAGCTGGCAGAGCCCTACATCATGACCATTCATTTGTTTATTATGGAAAGCCTGTGTGGTACATGTTGCATTCTGGTAAATGTAGTGCATTGTAGTACATCGGTGCAGTAACAAAACTGGTATAATTAGCTTTGATGGTGATGTGTTTTGAATTTTGACGTTCCAAATAATGCTAATTGCAATTAATTCATATTAAGAGGCCTATTGATTCTGGCAGATTGATTGGCAGTTGGATCTCAAAGGACAGGGTGAGTTTGTCTCACTTTCCTCCTCACTGCCTATGGGGACTGTGGAGGTGCGTGTAGGTTAACTTACTCAGACGTATACCTGGAGTCTGCGACCGGAGTGGTTTCTGTGAAAAGAACATAAAACTGTCTATTCGAGTCTGAAATACTATCAGTCTTCACCCGATGCCAGAGCTGAAGTAGTGGAGGAGGCAGATAAAGAAGAACCCCAACATCTATGATAAAATGTCTATGGAATTCCGAGATGATCTATGAAAACCACAGCCCACACACTGTGCGCTGTAGACAGGGTCAGCCATAAACCGGCCATAAAGATCTCAGTCAAAGGCGGGCTTGGAGAGACGTTGTCCAGGGATCAGCGGCCTGTCGGACCCAATTATTCGTGTGGCCAGTGGAATGTCCGTTCAGTGGGTCATGTGTATCCCTCAACTTGTTTGTGGCTGCAGAGCTTGCAGTTTTTAAGATCCCCCAACCCTGTTCCTGGAGATCTACCATTTTGTAGATACAAATTTCAACCCTAATTTGGCATGCGTGATTCTACTAATTAGCAGCTCAACGAGATTTCTAGCTGTTGAAGGAGGCGTGCTTTGTTTGGGCTGGAGTGAAAACCTACAGGACGGGAGATCTCCAGGAACAGGGTTGGGAACCAGTGCTGTAAACTTTGTGAGGACTGGAATAATACCAGCAGGCAACATCGGGGTGGGCTCCCACTTCTGGCCGACTGCAGACTTGAGTCAAAACATTTGCCCCAAGACGAATATCACGCGCATTCCAGTAACATTGAGCCCGGCTATTAAGACTGTGGGTGTTGTAATACACTAACAGATGGGTCAGCTTTGTCTGCTAATACAGGAAGACCCCTGCTGTCTTAGAAGTAATATTAAAGACTTCTTGGTAGCTCTGCGTGTGCTTGTGCTCGCACGTGTGTGTGTGTGTGTGTCTTTCTGTGTGTGCTTGTGCTTGCACGTGTGTGTGTGTGTGTGTGTTTGTGTGCGTGCGTGCGTGTGTGTATATTTCACACTAGCTTCCCTCTCGTTTCTCTAAGCAAGCAGATTTACCAAAGAGCCAGTGGTAGGCTTTTGATTGTGCAGTGATACCCTTGTGATTGGTAGACGGGTCTTTTGCTCCTCGGTCACCAAAAGGTTAACTTCAAAATTCTACCTTCTATCCTCTTCAATATTTTACAGTATCTAGCATCCCCCTCCCATGCCCCTCCCTCTTCCTTCTCCTCTTCCTCCCGCCCTCCTCTTCACATATTTTTCTTTACGAGACATAGGAAGAGTTCTGACTGCCAAAGCACGGTGCGTTCGTCTTAGGGGAAGAATATTATTTCAGCACAGACCCACAGGTCACTGGGAAGCAGGGCTGGGCCCAGCGGCCTTGTGTTTCCCTGTGCGGTAATGCATTTCAACGGCCCTGCGTGTCCCCCCTGTGCGGTAATTTGTTTCAGCGGCCCTGTGTTTTTGGGCCTGTGTGGTAATACATTTCAGGAGCCCTGTGTTTTCCCCCTGTATGGTAATGCATTGCAGCAGCTCTGTGTTTTTCTTTTGTACGGTAATGCATTTCAGCAACCCGGTGTTTTTTTTCTTGCGTGGTTATGCGTTTCAGTGGCCCCTGTGTTTTGGGGCCTGTGCTGTAATGCGTTTCAGCAACCCTGTGTTTTTTCCCTGCACGGTAATGCATTTCAGTGGCCCCTGTGTTTTGGGGCCTGTGCTGTAATGCGTTTCAGCGACCCTGTGTTTTTTCCCTATGCGGTTATGCGTTTCAGTGGCCCCTGTGTTTTGGGGCCTGTGCAGTAATGCGTTTCAGCGACCCTGTGTTTTTTCCCTATGCGGTTATGCGTTTCAGTGGCCCCTGTGTTTTGGGGCCTGTGCTGTAATGCGTTTCAGATGCCTCACCAGAAAAGTCAGTAAACAGCCAAAAATAACATCCCCCTCTCACTTGTTGCTCAGAGGGATTCATTAACCAAACTGGCTGAACCTTTTCAGTATTAGCAGATCCTGAAAGTTTGTGCCCTTGCGCCATTTGGTGTTAAAATCTGTATGCTTTTACACTTTAAGGTATATACTGAGCTTTTATACCCAACATTAAGGGTAATGTTTGTACTGGGGCCCCTCCTGCTACAGTACCATTCTTAGTTGCTTTTGAAATGTTTGCTTTTGAAAGGCTAGAGCACAGGTCATTGAGAGCCACAGCTTGAACTTACCAGTAAAATATTTCTGGTATGTTTTCAACTGTTTGAGTTTATAATTGTAGTTTAAAGTTTATAATTTTATAAATAACTCTGAGTAATACAATGAGAGCCAGAGAGCCATCCCCCTGATGATGTAATGGTCGGTACAACATTCAGATTGCAATTTTGAAAGCTTACATTTGTCGCAATCCTTTAAACCTCTATAAACAAATGATCTTTAGTCCCTTGTTCTGGTAACATGTCATGAGAGTTGTATATAAAAGAATACTAAGCCCGTATTAAATGAAAAAAAGATGGTGGACCACAACACTGGGAATAAGTTAGGTCATTTAATATGTATTGTAAACAGAAATGTACCATTTAAAGAGAACTTTGATGATTACAAAATCAGGCTTTTCATAAGAGTTTAAAGCCTTGTTTGCTTTTTCACTGAACACAAGAGGAAAAATGTTAACGTCTCTTGGGGGAGGGGGTGGGTGGGTTTCCAAATTAAGTGCTTTTCTGTATGTTGTTTAAAAAAAGAAAGGTCTGTTAAGAGGCACTTTTATAGCCTGTGGCACAATGTGCAATACGTTTTTGGAATTTGTCAGTATGGCGGACACTTTCTCCATCACTTCAGCTCTGCTTGAGTTGGCTCTGGTTTTATATCTTAAAGCTAGAAGCCTTGGTAACCCCGTCTACAAACAATCTTCCTTTCAGGCTAATGTGGCATAAAACTTTGAAGACGCAGCATTTTCAAAGAAACGGAATGGAAACACGATTTATAAAAAGTTCTTAAATTGCACGGTTTGTTCACTCTGTTGTACATTTCACGTATTGCGCAGGGTTTTTGCAAGAGCATTACGGAGCCGCAAAGAGGAGATTACTTTTGCATTATTTTATCTGCGCCAAGTCCTTTTTGCTGGATTAGTTCATAGTTACCTTGGGAGCGATGCTGGGCATCTGGTTTTTAAAAGCCCTTGTAGTACATAGATAGATAGATTCCTTTATTGTTACATCCAGGTACAAATACAAGGAGTAAAATTCTTTGGTCTTGGCTCCACAACATCCTCACAGCAACTGTCGGAGAGCACAAGACGTGGCGACCATCCACGGCGCCATTTTGTAATCATTTTGTACATCTGAGGTTATTACAGTCAGTTAACTCACCAGGCACTGGATATACAGATCCTCGCATCCAGTTTGTGCTCTCTAGTGAAGTCTTGCTAACCATGGAGAGATCATGGCTGTGTGGACCTATTCCAGAGTCACAAAGCCAACACTATCAATGGCTCGTGCTATCAGATGTTCTGCTTCTATCCCAAAGCAAAGTGCACTCTTTATTAGAAAATAGCAAAACAATAACAAAGGTGTAGCTTTTGATGTTGATGGTGTTGTATAATTTTTAGCTATAGCTCAGTAATGATATGTTGCTAGTGTTTTGCAATGTGTGCGTGAAGTAACCGCGAATGAGGGAAGTTTGGCGAGCGCTGAAGCGAATGCTTTGACGGTGATTTCGGTTGGAGCGAGGGGGGTAGGTGTGTACAGCGCAGGGATCGGGAACAGGAACGGGACGAGGGCGAACATGCCTGCGTCCCGCCAGGACCCTTCAGCTCTCCCCCAAACCCCCCCTTCCCTCTGAATATATTTTCCAAAAATCGCTGCTCTGGGTGCTCCGGCCTGTGAATGCGGGTGATTTAGCTCCCGTCGCTGGAGGGTAGGTCGGTCTGCGGAGCCCCTGGGTTATGGGCATGCGGTCGGAGCATCTCCCTGCATCTCCCCGGCTTACAATGGGCCTCATTCTAGCGCCGCCGCGCACAGTGATCTCAGAGCCGGGGCCAAAATGAGCGCATTCATTCACAATGGGCCGGATTGAGAGCGGACAAAGCCAGGGGCGGGAAAGAGAGAGAGAGGGGGGGTGTCGCTGGCGAAAAGGCCGTTTGTGCCATGGGCGGGGCGCTGTGTCGTGTAGGCCGGGGCTGCAGACAGAGGTGAGACGGTGTGGGGGGTGAGTCCAGGGTTTCACACCTTTCACATCTCTCTGTGTGACACCCAGGACCCACGGGGGCAGTAGACTCTTCGGTTCCTCGGCTGTCTTTAGGCAGGTAGACCACCAGCTTCCTTTGTGCTCTGATGTGCCCCTTGGGCCGGAGCAAATGCATTTCTCACAGTTGCCATCCGGAAATATCTCCACTTGGACCTCGGGCCTTGGGCCTACCAAAAGGGCTGTTAGCAGAGCCACAGCACACGTTCACTGCACTGTGAAGAGTTTGAATAAAGTCTTCATCTTAAGGTTCACAAAGAGAAATGGTTACACTTCACCCTTTCAAATTCATGACACAAAAGTACAGTTTTCTTCAAAAGCATTACAAGACAGACAGGTGCTGACATTGCTACATTGCTACATTGCTAAATGCTACACCTGCTTAAATACTGTGTTCCCATTCGCGGATTGAGTAGCAGCCCTTTAAAACTTTTAAAAAGCCCTTTTAAAAACGACATCCTGTTGGTCTCCTTATCCATCATCTCCATCATGTAACAGGTCGTCTCCCTACAGCACTTTCCACGACCTTCTTTCCTCGACCACTCAGGCTGCAGTCCTTCAATTAACCTAATGATGAGAGAGAGCCGCATCGGATGCTGAGTCATGCGCCCTCATTTCCATAACAGGGGTATATGACCGCAAAAGGCAATAAATCTCCACCAATGAATAATGCATTTCACTGCAATATATATATACATACGTTCACTAGAATAATATTTGCGACTTTAGTATTGTTTATGTGTGGTTTCTAAAGGTGATCATTACAGGACGACACTTGAAAACGGAGGCTATGGTCCCTGTGCTTCTTACTTGATGTTAGACTGTTATAGGTTGCTTAGATACAATTAACTTTGTCTGGCCCCTCCTCCCCTGTCTTTGAGAGTTTTAATGCGGTAGTATTGTCCCGCTTTCCTTTTTTCCTCACCTCCTCCCTGATTGGCTCAAAGTGGGTTGGGATCACAAGTGTTGTGACATACCTACAGCACAGTAAGAGGCTGCCAGTGGCGTGGCAGTTCGCCTCACTCAAGTTTTTGCTAAAAATGGAGCCTTTGCGGGAGAGGATTTCTCCCTCTTTTTCTTCTCTTGTGAGGATTTCTCCCTCACTCTCTTGCTCTCCCTCCGTCTCTATCCCTCTCTTTTCCTGACTGCCCGCTGAAGCTGACGACCCGGCGCGCGGTTAACTAGCAGGGCAGCGCTAGCGTACGTCTTTCCCTCAAATCCCCGCAGCAGCTAACGGTGTAATCCAATAACAATCCCTTTAAGCATGGAGAATTTAACAGATTCCCTGCCTTAGCTTAGCTAGGGGGGGGACATTTTTTGTGAGGGAGGGGTTGTGGGGAGGGGTGGGTGTTGTTGATGTGGGGGGGGTGCACTCGGTACCGTCACATGATTTGATAGCGTCTGTTGCTGCAGCAGCAGCTGCCTTTACCCATCCCTCTCTCCCTCCCTCACACACGCAAACACACACACACACACACGCTCTCCCAAGCGAAGCACATGCAGGCTGGGTGTGTGCAGAGTTTAATGACAGTTTCGGAGCAGCGGGAGCGCTGCCTGGGTTTCTGTGGAACATCGTCCTCCACCCCTTCCCTAATCATGTCCCTCTGTTGCTGTTTCTTTTTCAGGGACTTTGGCACCTCCAAACGCAAGTCAGGTAAGAGGAATGCATTTATCTCTCTCTCTGTAGACACACTTCCCCGGGGCGAGAGCCCCTGCAACCTGTTGAACTAGCTGCACCCCCAATGATAGCACTATGCGACTCACTGTTTTGTGTTCTGGTTGTTTCTCAAGGAACTGTTTGTTTTTTTTTTTTGTCTGTATCCCTGCCATGTAACAGGGCCTGTTATTTTTGGTCTGGACCGTTGGTGCGCTTTGAAAAACGCCTCAGCATCGTTTTGCTCGAGGGTGGTGGCCCTGTGCTGAAAGCACTTGAGGGATGCTTGGAATTGACATTTCTAAACTGGCTGCTCAAGAGTTGCGGAGCAGTTTTGAGTTCCTGGGGTAGTTTGCATTCACTGCTAAGAAGGTTGCCAAAATGTGAAGTCTTCCCCAGTGTGAGTCGCTGGACTGTGTGATTGATGGGCTTCGGCATGTTATGCTCTCATATACAGAAGAGTGAGTGTCTGAGGAGGCTTTTCTGCTGTCTGCCATGAGATAACATCCTCTGTGTGTGTGCGTGTGCGTGTGCGTGTGCGTGTGTGTGTGTGTGTGTGTGTGTGTGTGTGTGTTTTACACAAGTCTTTATGTGTACAAGAGAAGGAAATAACGCTTGATGAGGCCTGGACAGCAGAATCCAGAACTGAGTCTTAACTTTTTGCAATATCTTGCCAGAGCTATAAATGACATTTCTGTGACATCATGTGGAATGCTTGCCGGTATAGCAGATGGTTGGATCAATTGAGCTCAGTATTGTGACACAGGTTTTCATGTATGCAGAATAGTAATACTGTGCGCTGGACTATTTAAATAAACGTGGATTCTCAAATGTCTCTATCCGCTGTCATCCCCCCTATTCCGGTCACTGCAGTGCTTCTTATGGAGATGACCCGGGCTCTGTATGCATCATTTATTGGCTTAAGGGCACAGAAGCCCTTATCAAGCGATGGAAATGTGTATATCCGTATATTTAGTACACATGCATTCTTGCAGTCTAGAGACATTATTATTATTATTCATTAGTATTTATTATAATCCTTACTTAGTGTGGTTATCCACTGCTGTGCACTGCTGCCAATGGAGGTGCTTCAGGTTTCAGCTTGTTAGGGTTTTGGCCGATTGAAACCAAGCTTATATCTGGACAAAGTGGATTTAGCTCTTGTAATAAGAGAGTGCATGCATTGTTAAGTTGAAGCACATGCGCGTATGACTGCAGAATGTCATATGGTACAGGGCGGTTCGCTAAATGAACTGTAGTACCAGAGAGCAGCAGCTGGTTTGTTCAAATGTGCTTTTTATTCACTGTAAATGGGATGGGCACAGAGAGGGGAATCTTTGCTGTTGTAGCATATGTGGGTGTGGGTGTGTGTGCTAGGGCAACTGTTTAATGTGGTAATAGGGCTGTACAATTATAATATTAGCAGCTGCGCTATACAGCAGTGTATCTGAAACTATGGGTCGGGTCCAAAAATGGGTCCCGGAAGTGTATGAGGTGGGTCCCAGAATGAGTGTGTAGTGCACTAGGCTATGCTAGTATGTGTACTTGACGGGTCCCTGAAAGGTACTTAAATTTCTAATTTGGGTCCCAATATTAAAAAGTATTTATAATTTTGGTCCCGATGTTAAAAAGATTAAGAACAGTAAACTGTGTTTTTAAAATCATGATTCTGCATACATCATTTGATGGAGAACACGGTTGACGTAAATATGAACGCTTACGTGAATGCTTTCCATGAATAATTGAGAGGCTTGATGGACAGGAAATGCCGGATGGTTTTTCAGCAGTGCAGCTGCTCTAAAGAGTACTTTTGATATCCAGGCCGGGTGAGTCATTTGGTCACTTCCTGAAAACAGGCAGAGAGGAAGACATTACGGAGGAGGGCTTGGCAGATCGATTATTGAGAAATCTTTCTCTGCCAGTTAGTTATCTTTCTATAAAGTGTTTGTGCTTCTTTAAATGGACTTTTTCAGTCGTGGGTCATTGTTGCCATTACCTTTAAATGCATAGATCAAGCATCAAGCAGTTATTTATTGGGATGCGGTTAATAATGTGTCTGCTGTTCATAGATTTTTCTGACTGATGCATCTCCAGATCCAAACGGTTTGATCTGTACGGCTTCTTTGTAAGATAAAGAATACATCATTTGGGTAATTCTTATAGATTTGCTTGACTTAAATGTATCTTTTTTTTGTTTTTTTTGTTTCATATAATAGACGATACGGCCTTAGTTAGATTTGATCATATATTTACAAGTAAGCTAGAAGTGAAATTCTTAAACACTAGTGCTTCTTTCTCATTGTTTTCAGATTGAGAATTTGGCATGAAATTGGAAAGACCAAATGTAGTCTTGGAGGCAATGAGAGATCACTAGCAAATTGACCCTACAGCGTCCTGCTCTGGACAAAATCAAAGCTCCTAATGTATTACAGGAGACTAGGCCTAATGGAATTATGTCAGGGCATTGGTCGATTCTGCAGAGCAAAGAGGTGGGGATTTAGTTTGATTTCCGGGGACTGGGCTCCTCCTATTTCCAGGCCACTTCGACAGGTGGTGCCGTTTCATCAGTTTGACATTAATTCTAATTGGTGGGAGCTTGGCCGGCTCAAAATGGCCCCAATTGATCCCCATTGTAATTAAGTGACTTAAGTCCATCTGTCTTACTGCAGGATATGTCTGCACATTGATCATACAGAGTTATATCTGCATACCTTCTATTGGCAGTTTACAAATCGTCCATTTTCCTGTGCATATGCAATCCACATATGGAAGCCACATTGCTTAATTTAAAAAATATATATATTAAAAAAACTAATGTTTCACAAACGCAAGTTTTTCTGTCCTACATGTTTTAAAAATGTAATTCTTTCTACGTACATATCCTTTCCCCCGCCATCATTTCTTTTTGTTTTGTTTCGGATTATTTTCCCACATTCTTCTCCAAATTTGGTAGCCAACCAACTATTCTAATTCAATTCCCCCCGTGGCAACCGCTAGAGAGCCACCGCCCCACCCGGAAGCAGCCGCCAATTGCCGCTCCCGCAGGGCACCGGCCATGCTTGGATCTGGCAGGGCCGGGGCGCGAACCCCGATCCTCGGAGTACAACTGCACAGACGGAAAGTCGGCGCTCTTACCGTTGTACCACCGCGGCCCACCCGTCACGTCTGAAGTAAAGTCTGTACGCTCATGCTATCAAGACAACTGCCCCACTCACTGAACTAGAATTAGGTTCAAATGTACCTGAAATTAAATCTGGAGTATGTGGCCGCAGGTCAGATTGGTCCAGTAATTGAACAGTGGGCTGGTTGTTACCCTGTTTGATGTAAGGCTAGCTACTGTGCAAACCTAAAAGTGAATTAGAAACTCTCTGCAGCTTCTGTTTAGCGACCCCTCACACTAAAATATGTGTCAATTTTGGTAAGGCTTGAAATGTAATCCTAGAATTTTCTGATAAAATTCATTTAAACTGAAAACGGCCTATCCATCCAACTGCATAGCCTAATTCAGAATGCTCTGTAACGTTCCATCTTCAGAAACAGAAACTGCCCTGAATCTGCCGTACACTACTTTAATCAGAAAAGTAGCAAAGTGGTGCAAGTCTGTGGTATATTTGTGCTTGGGCTGCAGTATAAGATCCCAGTAATTACATGGTATTGGTCTGTCCTTAGACTTTAATGAAACTATGCCCCAATACAAGGATTTCCCTTGGACCACAGACATTCTAGCGGTTCGGGCATGCTTCTCAAACCGTTTACCTGCCATGGAAGCTCTAAAATTACAGCACATCTGCAAATTTTGCATTATTCTGACTATTTTACCATATTATTAGCAGTTTTATGTGGATCCCTGCTTGCCTCTCTTACAACGTGAGTGTCGCCTCATGCATTTCTCTTGTGAATTATGTCAAATGTTATATTTAGCCTACATTTGACCCCTGCAAATTTGAAGCATCAGCTATTTCATAATTTAATATGTTTTCATAATATAAGTTATATAAGAATAATTTGTTTTTCAAACATATTTACAAAACGATAAACACATTTCACCTTGGTTTTATGATTGATTTTGACCAGATAAAATTTATATCCGATTGAGGAATGAAAATATAATGATCACCATTGTATATTAGCCTGTATTGATTTTGAACAGTTTGGCCAAATTAATTTTGAATGTGAAACCCGTCTGCTTTCCCTGACCAGTTCCACAGGGCTCTTTGCATGCTCCTGCCATTTCCTCTGTCGCCTGGACAACACTACCTCATTCCCGTTTAAAACTATTTCAATAGCACACTATCAAGTTATTTGATTTCACAGCTCTATCTTCTGTTTTTTGCAATATATTTTCAGACATTGGGGAAGTCCCTTTCTTTATTATCCGGTTCTGTCCCTTCATTTTAAATGATTGAATATCTCATTTGCACGCTTGGGAACAGAAGAGCTTTTGTTTTCTCCCTGCATTACATATTAGCTGCTTAATTCCCATCTGACCCGGACGTTTGACTGTTCAAGCCTTTTTAATGATGAAGGATCACGTGGAAGCCGACAGAACTCTGTTTGAGGAACACGGCTGATAGCGTTAATGCTAACGATCGTAAGCGACCTCCTCCGTCTTGCTGTATCAGCGGACGGTGGCCTGTTGGAAAGAGGATCGCAGCCACTGCCGACCGGCCCAATCTGTGAGCAGCTCTTAACCGCTCAGATGGAATAAAGGCAGTGACGTATACAGAGTATAGAGCGAGACATAAGGCTCTCTCACAGGCCCGTGTTTGTCTGGGGCAGAGTGGGAAGAGCATCGGAGAAACCAGATGCATAGCAGAGCAGAACGGAAGGACCGGGGAGGGGAGGGGGTGTTTACGTGGCAAGTGGAAGTGATTCAGTGTGACGTAGGAGAGGCTCGCAGAGGCTGGGGAAGGCTGTGTGGGGGGTGGTGGGAGGGGGGCTCCAGAGCGGCAGAGGGGACAGAGAGGAGTGTCAGACCCAGCGGGGGTGGAGTTTGCAGGGTGGGCTGTGTTTTTGGGGAGTGCCGGGTGGACGGGTGGGGGGGAAGCTTGTGCAAAGAAAGGGAACTTTAACACTAAAATAACCAAAGATTATTTTTATGTTTATAGGATTTTTAAACCCACCCCAGTTGATACACCCCTTTTGAATGTAAGAGCTTCTGTTAGGCAGGCTCCCACTCAACAGCAGAACATTGTTGTGAACAAGTGACCGCTGTGCCCTTTTCGGAAATGGAAAGGCTCGGCTCAGTTTACTCGTGACAAACAAACACATTACCAGGTGCGGTCCAAAGGTTGATCTGAGTTGACTCAAATCTTCAGAGGAGCTTTGACCAATAAACCCTAGTGCTTCCGTCACGTTCATCATTCCAGTTGTAATTTAACTGTGTAGTGTATTGTCTGTGTTTATTGTTGCTGCTAATATTTTTTTATCTGTATTTGACAGTTATCTCCACCCATCCAGGAGTCGCAAAATGAGGGTTCCTATTGTCTAATGTAGTTCAGTGAAGCACACAGGCCTACGTTGTACACGTTTCTTTAGTTTGTATAATTCATTCCATGTCTGTTTTGAAATGGCATATTGATGAGTGCAGTAGTTTTTTGGCAGTCTGACCTGTCACCTGGAAGAATTCAGCTGCATCAGAATGAAAGAATGAAAGTGGAGAGGTTGATTAGCTTTCCACGCTAACACTAGCGTGCTCTGGCAGAGGCTTCGCGAGCCGTTAGATCACAGCTGAACAGAGGCATTTCCTGTCCTGGTGCCTTTGTGTTTTGGTCATGTGACTCGCATATAGCTGAGTGTGCCTTAAGCAGAGGGGGTGGAAATCTCTTTACCAGAAGATTTTCTTTTTGTAACTGTACTTACGCTCTTATTACCAAAATAAAAACTGTTTGTGGTGCTTATACAGTTAAAGTTTGCTGAAACAGTTGGGGGAACTGGTAAGGAATAAGTTTAGGCAAATCAACAGTGTAGAATTATCAGAGTATCATCAGCACAGTTAATGCAACCCTCTGCATCACAACAGTTATAACACTTAATAAGCCTACATTACTGCACTACATAGTACTAAATTATATAGCTAGACTTCAATATGAATGTAATTTAAATGAAAGGACACAAAAGTAATTAGGGAAGATATATGTACAAACAAGAACAGTATAACAAATTTTTAAAAAGGGTGTCACGATTTGAATTTGTCTTGTGCAATATTTGTCCTTGGCTTCGTTGTGCTGTTTGCACAGTTTATTGTGTCTGGTATTTACCACGCCTGTTTTTTTTATTTTTTTTAAAAATAAATAAATATCGAAGACGAAAGCAGCCTTCAGTGTGGGTGACTGGGTCCAGTTGAAGAAGCATGCAGACAAACAGATGTGGAGTTAGCTCAGCTTCCCCCGTCTGTCCGCTACGGCTGTGGAGCTGATATCTATCGCTGCTCTGGTTTTTCTGCGGGGCCTCGACTCAAAACCTACCGCTGTCGCAGGTGATGCCAAGAGAGCGTCCCGCATCCCTGTTTATCTGTCCACTGTAGACAGTTGGTTTTTATTAACCACTTTTTTAGTCCGGTTTGGAGTATACAATAGTATTTCGTAGGCCTGTCCCATCCGCTACATCCTTCTTTGTTTCGGGATAGTGCGCTCCAGCAGCCTCCTCTACACTCTGCGGTGCACTAGACGTGCAGTTGCTGCACAGTGGGAGTGTGCGCCATGCGCAGCTGAAGCAGTCATACTGCATGCCTCAGGCGGCCAATAGAATAGCTCCGGTGTGATCACATGGGGACGGCTGGGTCAATCGAAGAAGCTCTTTATCCCCGCCGCCGCTACGGCCAATTATTTCCCGCCCTGCAGGGCTACCGGGCTCAGCTGGCGCTGGTGTGGCCTGGAATAGACGCCAAGCCGCGGGGGCGTATCGTCGCATCGAGAACCAGCGCTGTGGCGGTAAGAGTCCACTCGACAGTTCTCGCGCAGAGTAGTTTCAAAAGAAAACGACAACAGTCATAAATTCTGCACTTCCTTGTTTACTTTCCAACAGAGAGAAGGGGGGGGAGACCATAGCATTGTGAAACTCCTTGCTGTCGTCCTCCCTTGGACTGAGGGTTTGATGTGGAGAGCGCGAGGGTGGGCGCAGGAAGTAGGCCAGCGATCGGAAAAATAAACATGGAAGCTGGCTAAGGAGACCATCCAGTGGAGACCTAAAAAAAAGGGGCTGGATGCAAGCTTTTGCTAACCCCCACTCCCCCTCCACCTCCCCTCAGCTCATCGCGGGGTAGTGCTGAACCCGTTCCTACGGAAAACGAGGGGGAAGCCGTCCAAACTCACGGTGGAAGGGAAAGAAAGCGGTGACGTCTGCAAGATGCAGCAGTCATCTGAGAAAGCTGGAAGGAATTAGCCGTCCGTTTGCACGCGGCGCTGGTGGGGAGGGGGGTGAGGTTAATACCCATCAGATGTGGAAAGCTATGCATTAGAAATTGCCTTTGCACATAATTGGGGAAGCTTGTTAACTGTCATTGCCCCCACTGACACGGGACACTCGGTTTACAGCCCTGAGGACTGAGGAATCGGTCATCTGCGTAGTATTGCGTTGGTCGAAGACGGCATAGTCTTGCACGAAAGAAACTGAAAGTTTTTGTTTACCAAAGGCAAAGCGGCAGGCGATAGGGTTGGTGGTGGTGGGGAGGGAGTGGGGGGTTGAGGCTCTTCTCAGTATTCTGAAGAAAAAATAGAATAAAAATATTGTTATTTGGACGTTTTCATACAAACGTCGTCGTTTGGCTCCCATCGCCTGGCCATCAACGGTTTTGGACAGCTGCCCAGGTGCAGATGACTTCAGTGTTCCTGGAAAGAGAGGGACGGTTGAAACAGGAAGCCTGCGTTTTTCCAACGTCAGCGAAAGGCCGTCCCGCACCCAGCCTCTTGTTTTTGGGCGTACTTCTCGCTGCCGTGACGTCCCCTTTCCTGCTTTCGGCCCTGGCTCACGCACGATATTTCATTTTATTGACTAGGGTTGAAATATGTATTTGTTGGGGTGTCTTGGAGATCAGATAAGCCCTTGGCAGATTAGTCCTGGATGGGTCCGTTCAGGATCCGGATCACGTTGTGGACACATCCATCCACATTATGTCCTCCATCTTATGTCTCATTTACTGGTAGCAGTATAGTAATATTCCTGCAAAAACATTCCTTCTAATTACAGCATATAACCTTGGCATTCCCTTGATATGACCAAGAAACCCCTCTAATGTGGGCCAAGCATTAAATCAGATGTTCATATTGAAGTCATCGTACGAGAAGCTGGAAACATTTTTCTGAACAATTTTTAAATTATTTTTTTTTAGGCATATTGCAGCAAAAACGAACAACGCGGACTGTTGCAGGGGCCAAGAATATGCTCAGCACATCAACAAAGAAAGGCAGCCTCTTTAGCGTTAAGAAACCCTTTGTGAATAAGATCTATGGTATAGGCCTACTGCCTGGCACCCTACTAACTGTTCAAGGTGGCCCAACTAGCCCTGAGCAAGAACAGCTGTTCACTTGAAAATGCCAGAATATACTTGAAGCTTATCTATTAAAAGACTATTTGGATGAGCTCCCGATGGCTATGGACAGTGTCTTTATGATGTTGGAATTCACATCAGCCCTTTATGGAGGTGGAGCGAAGAACTGAAGCCCTGTTTAGGTGAATGTGGGGGTCTAAAGATTAGGGTCCAGTAACTGTTGGATTTGTTCCCCCCACTCTTCCTCTCTGACTGTGCAGTGTGGATGTCCAGTCTGTCAGGAAACCTGAAGAAAGAGGTACCAGGTACCCCCCCCCCCCCATTTGCGTGTATCGCCTTGGTGATGGTGCCATGCAGCATGCCTTCAGTTCTCCTTATTCAATTTTGTGACGATGTGCACTTTCCTTCGTTTGCGTCCTTTCTGTGTGGTTGTGTGCATTTCTGCTGGATGTTAAATTGTTGTTGATCATATTTCAGCATTTTCTTAAACTCAGAATTTATATATATATAAAAAAAAACAATTGGAGCATTTTGTATTTTCGCTTGTACATCTTGGTTATTGTTGATATGCATGCCAAGTTGTTGCTGGCCCAGAGCATAATTCGAAGTAGGTATTAGTCATGCACCAATTTTATAAAAAAAACAAAAAAACATGGACAGATTTGAAGACCGAGCACTTGGTCTATTAGTTTATTTATTTATATTTTTATTTATTTAACCAGGAGAGTCCCATTGAGATTAAGAATTTATTTTTCAAGGGAGACCTGGCCAAGATAGGCAGCAGCATACAATCTAGTTGCAGACAGAAAACACAAAAGGGAACGAAATTACAAGAAATAAAAACAAGCATAGGGAACTCACATTTCAAAATAGCAATTTCTAGGAGTCAGTTTCGTAACCAGGTAAATTAAAAACATTGACAACATAAGGAATCTGCCTCTAATTTTTTTCATTTTGGATTTAAAAGCATTTAACAAAATTAATTGATTGAGTTTCAAAACATTCTGCGATGTATTCCATGCCGAGGGTGCGGAATACACAAATGCCCTTTTTTAAATTTCCGTACGTGCATTTGAAGCATAAAGAAGTCTTGAGAACGCAAGCAGTCCTGTCTGGCACATTCTGCGTGATAAAAACACATAGGTAATGTGGGAGCAGACCAATAATTGCCTTATATATAAAGGTGTACCAATAACAGAGCCTACAGGTGGCCAGAGCAGGCCATCCTACCTGAGAGTATAACTCACAGTAGTGAGTCAGAGCTTTACAATTTGTAATGAACCTCAAGGAAGCATGCTAAGCTGTGTCAACTTTATGAAGACACTGAGTAGAGGCATACATATATAAAATATCACCATAGTCCAACACAGATAAAAAAAATGGCGGCAACTAGTAGTTTTTTTTTACATTAAAAGAAAAACAACTTATTTTGAAAATAAAAACCCAGTTTTAGCCTGTTTTTTCACCAGGTACAGCGCATGTGGTGCTATTCATTAGAGAGTGTAAATACACTATTAACAAGAGTATTATGCAAGTAAACATTTCAGTGAAAAATGTGTGTCATTCTCCAGGAATTAACACATGGTTTGACATCTATAGTGTTCTCCCATCTGGAGAGCGTTTTCAAAACGTCCCGTAACAAGTTTTGGTGAAAGTGAATCAACTGTGAACATGTTTTATGTTCTGAGCCCATCGGCGTGATTAACAGCCAGCAACCGGAAAATCTTTTATTTATTTTCTCACTGTCCACTCGCATCTGCTACATATGGGCTGATTGACCGTTTCTGCATCTGTTTGTGTAAGTTGTGCTCATTGACACTAGACCTCCACTGTGTGAGTTTCCCATCTTTCACGGTGACCATAAAAGACGGAAAATCATACGTCGATGATCAAACTTTGGAGAAGGATGTCACACTAAACTGGGCAATATACATGAAGGAATTATCACAAGCAGCCATGCAGCCTTCAGGCAGTCATGTTTACCAGTGTACAGAGATATGACGTCCATCATTGCAGGAAAACACAATGTGGCCTTGCATTTATGCATGCATGCATGTGGTATGAACAGTATGTATATTGCATGTGTGTACAGTACCAGTCAAACGTTTGGACACACCTACTCATAGAAGATTTTTTATGTTTTTTTTAATTTTTATTTTTTTTACTGTTTTCCACATTTTATAATAGTAAAGACATCAAAACTATGGGATAACACAACTTTTTTATTTGTTTAACACTTTTTTGGTCTTTGCATAATTAAATTTGTGTTATCTCATTGTTTTGATGTTTTTACGATTCTAAAATGTGGAAAACAGTAAAAATAACGAAAAAAAAACCTATGAGTAGGTGTGTCCAAACTTTTGACTGGTACTGTACATATGTATTTGTATGAAGTTATATATTTTTTCACTGTATATGTAATTGGGCGTGTCTAATGAGGGCTCAGACAGTGTGAATGCCTGCCTGGTCAGATGCCTACAGGCATCATTAAGCAGAGAACTCACGTTAGGGCCTGACAGAAAACAGAAGCCTTAGCAGACGCACAGCAAAGAGCTCATCAGCAGTCAGTCAGTCACTGCACAAGCTAGCCTCCGCAGCTCAGCCCGCCATAAACTTGCTTTTATGGGCCGCAAAAATACTTTCTCTCTGCTCCCCTCTGGGCCACATGTGGGCGTGCACAGTGCATATCTTATCTTATTTTTTTACCGCTTATTTACCGTTTCAAATTCACGTATACCCAGGATGCGTGAACAAAAACCAGGATGCGGATGGCAGTAGTCTCCGTGGCATAGATAGGGCTCAGGGATTGTTCATTTGGAGTATGATTATGCTGGTTTTAAGTTTCTACCCTCGCTAATCTTTGCCTGAAACTGGTTAGCAGACTTGCTCATTAAATGGATGGCTAATGCACTTTCAGTTGCTTTTAAAAAAAAAAAATTATTTGCTTCTTTCGGGCTATAATGTTGGACGCCTATACTGTACGTTTTCTGCCATTGCTTTTTTTCAGCAAAGAAACGCCCGCAGCCCGTTGCATTACTAATGTAATCCAATTTCCAAGTAGTGTGCTTAAGGTACATGTTTTTGGTCTTGTGTTCAGTCATGGAAAAAAAAACGCAAATCTTTCCTCAGAGCCCGTTGAATTAATACGCTATGGCTGCTATGTAGCCGACTCAACTTCACCGCCAAGCATTTCACATTTGAGATAAGGGGCCATGCTGTGAGTAAGATTTCTGACAGCTGGCTGATATCGCAAAAGTGAATTATCTGTTGCATGTGAGTTTAGTGTAAATAGTGCCGTTGCCATAGTTCCTCACGCATTTCAAAGTTCTAAAAGTTTGGCTTGTTTTACAGAGACAGCTGTTTCAACCGTCATATTACTCTGCGGAGCAGAGGTTTGGGAAGGGGTGGGGTCCCCCAATGCGGATTTGTATATCATGTAAATTTACCTCGAGGTAGTGTTTCTTTTCTCATTGTTTGATGGGAGAGCCCAGTTCTGGTGACAGCTATACGTAAGCTACCATCTCGGTGTCAGACCGGCAGTGGGCCGATGTATCATTCACAGCATTAGTTTATTGCACGTTGCGGTTAGAGATATGATTCTTAGAAATGGAGATGCAGAAACAAGAGCTCGTAGCCTATATCTTGTGTTTGATATCAGCTGTTTGTCTTCTGTTTCGGCCATCGTGGCCCGTATAGCCTTATTTATGCCCGTCTGACATGACTTTCTGCTGCATCTCGCAGATTATATGTCCAGATTTTCATTCCTTTTGGAGTCCACTGCCTAAGAAAACAGAGAATGTTTCCAGGGTTTCTGCGGCTCCTTTCCAGTGTTTAGGGGCGCTCATGGAAATGCCCACGAGCAATAGAACTGTTGGGAAAGGAAACCTTATTTACATGTTGTCATTTATGCATTGTAGTCTACCCCAGACCCAAACCCATTATTTTAAAATGCTGTGCAGTAGTTACTTATTTATTTATTTGTTACACTAACAAGGCTATAATCCCCCCCCACCCTACTCTCCCCTCTGAAACAATGAAAAGGGGCAATAACATCATACTGAAAAGAAATCTAACTTCAAATATTCTCTATTGAAAAAATAAAGACATTTTGTGTAATTTATTCTGTAGTTAATTTTCAGAAGGAAGCAATATGGAATGCACAACAAAGTGCCTTGCAGAATCCGTTGAGAACACTCTAGAGAATCAGTCCCTTGCACCTTGTACAATTTGAATAGTGTAACAGTAATGCACATTTCTTATTTTAACGGAAAGTCAAGACTCAAGAGCCTGATGTCTGTGTTATTTGCTGGGGCTGTAAACTTTTAACATGTGAGTACAGGAAGCCTCACCATGAATATGATGATTGCCAGAATTAGCAGAGGCCATGTCAAAAACAAATGTGGTGCTTTATGATCATAAAGCCTTTGGTTATGCAAATTATACAGGACATGTTTTCAGAACCATAAATGAGTGATGGCTTATGTAATGTAGCATGACAAAGAATTTAGATTTCAGACATGCTAAGAATTATTTTGGAAGTTTATATAAAGCTTGCTTGCAAAGTTGCAATGGCAGATTACCACTGAGTTTAGATTAGCAGTTGTTCCAGTAGTTAGACTTCCCCATAAAATTATACAACCACAGGAAAAGTATGCAACGCTTATCCACTAAAACCACCCACTTTATCACTCAGAAATGTTTGTGTATTCTTAATGATCTAAGATAATGCTCCCATGCACTCAGTTCTTCCCTGCAAGGAATATTCCGTAAAGCTTTAAAACTTTCTTCTTTAAAACTCTGAGCCCGCTCATATTACCACTCAGAACTAAAGGAGAGTGATTATCGGCGCTCAGAAGGTTAAACTCTGAAAGGGGTAGATGGGGGAGAAAGAGTCTCTATCGACTAAGCAGAGTGAAACGCTTTCTTCTTGTGTTTCATATAAACAGAGGCCCGGCCTCTCTGCTGAGCCCCATCCCACTCATATGTTTCTATTTAAGGACTGTAGTGTCGACTCCTTTGAGTGGCTTGCTCTGCCCCCCACTCGCCTTCCAGCTCCAGCCTTGCAGAGGAGAGGGAGTCGTTTTGCAGGCTGTGTATTTTCCAGGGGAAACTTTCCTACTCTTCCACTCCCGAGTCACTTCCCCGACCGTCTGCAGCTCCTTCTCCCTCACTGCCGCCTCCTTGCCGTGCTATGGGGGGAGGCGCAACAACCAAAGCGGAATTTATTTAACCAAAAAACCTCCCTGAACAATCATTTTTTAAATTGCATTTTTTTTTTTTTAAATATACATTTTTTTCTTCAGATGCCAGTCTGCCCTTCATTGTGGGCTGGAGGAAGATTCAGCTATATGGCAAGACCCTTGGGAATATGCATTGAGCCGAGGTTGCGTTCTGATTGGCTGGGGACCACTGACAACTTGGCCTATGGCGTATCGGGTGCCCGGCGGCCGCTCGCGGGGAGCCGTGGCCGGGAGCTGGCTGACGGCGTGCTTTTTCCCGTCCCCAGGAATCGACAGCTCGGACCCCATGGTGCTGGAGCAGTACGTGGTGGTGGCCAACTATGAGAAGCAGGAGAACTCGGAGATCAGCCTGCAGGCCGGCGAGCTGGTGGACGTTATCGAGAAGAGCGAGAGCGGTGAGTGGGGCGACCTCCGGCGAGACGCCGCGGCCCGTGTTCCCCTTCTCCCCTTTGTCCTCAAGAATCCCCCTCTTTCACCCCCACCCCCCTCTTCTCTCGTTCCCCACAATCTCCAAACTGTGTCTTAGCTCCATCTGGAGGTTGACTTTGGCCAGGCGTCCAAGCTGCACCCCCCTCCACCCCCATTGGTTTAGGCATTAGTCCAGAATGTTGCCTTTTGCACAAAGAATGTCTCCTAGGCACATATATTAATTATCCACATTGCTTTCATGGAAAGAGGGACATGTTAAGAATTATGTGCGCTGGATGCTCTTGTCAACAACAAAGAACTTTCCGCGCTTTCCTTTACTGGGAAGAGCACAGCATTTCGGAGAATATTGCAGTTACAACATGTCCCCACTTTTAATGGTGTTTTTATGAAATTTATCGTGAACTTTTTGCAATAGCAACGTGCTAAGAGGGCAGTGTTTTCGGGTATCATCTGTCGTTGAGTAATTCAGTACAGATGTACAGGACAAGGAACAATACTATAAACCGGAGACATCGTGCGGACAGTTTCAATGCGTCCTTAATTCCTTTATTTTCTGTTGCTTCCTTGGTCATGTTGACCTGCATTTTAAATGCTGTATTTCTCTTTTTTTTTACCCCAGGCTTTTTCACTGTCAAAAATACATTAAAGTAAATGTTTCACACAGTGATATTAGATCAACAAAAGACTACTCGTAAAACAAAAGAACAAACTATTCTCAGGAAATCATGAACATCCGTCTACAAACTGAGATAATTTGACTTCTTCTGCTCTGTATAAAAACTGGGTAGCCCAAATGCCCTTTTGTTTTATTATTTTACTGGATGTTTTGTATATCAGTGCTTTTCCAGTACCTCTGCATTGTAGCTGTTGGGAGTTGATTATTTTAACCAAGGAGGAATATGGAGGGAAAAAAATCTCTTTTGTATTATGCCTTAAGTTTTTACAGTTGGTCAGAACACATATTTTGTTATTTAGGAGTATGTACTGTACCTCCTTTCCTTGTAGAAAACAGATTATGTCTTGAGTAGAAAAGCAAGTATCACAAGCTATTGTTTGTTTCTCCAGTGTGTCAGCACCAGATTGTGCATGCTATATGTAGCATTAAAATGGTCTAGGGTCCTGTTTATGGACTCATCATTTAATTTTTCTCTTTGTCATTTCTGTGGCAAACGCTTCTCTGCAGTTCAGTTGTGTCACGTGCACACCGTCCGTTGGAAGCGATGTTTTTCGAGTTGGCCCATTACTTTACGTCCCCCTCGGAGAGAAAGTCTTCCTCAGTGAAAGGGAGCAGGCTTAGGTTTCACGTACGGTTCAAGTGAAACTCCACACTTTGGGGGGCCTTAGGAAATTGAACAGAGAGAATCGGCTTTGAAGTGGCTCGGGCCGTCCCCTGAATTTGCCTATTTATCTTTCTTTTCACAACAGTTGGATGTTAGCACCAGGAAGCCGTTCTGAAACATTGTTGTGGGCATTTGAGAACTTAAGCAAGCAGACCTGGATATGAATACACTCATTGTGCACCACGTCCAGCTAATGGTCTCTCTTGTCCGATGATTTATCGCACCACTGCAAGGATTCACATGATGGCGATACTTGACTAACTGCGTTTTATGGAAACACGCTCTCCACGTGACGGACAGTTCACATGAACTTCAGAGGGACTGGCTCAACAGAGTCAGTTGACCAAGACGGCAGGGCCAACCATTGTAAAAACATGCATTATAAATACACTGTTTCAACACCCATTTCACACGGACACGCACGTTTACTGATCCAATGGCCCAAGCTTCAGCCCGGATGTGAACTCTGTTTATACAGACCTTTTCATTTCCAAAAGTACTTATCTCTAAATTACTTTGGGTCATATAGAGGCAGTTGTCCTGAGATTTTAGTTTTCACATTTAAAAATCTATAAAATCTTTTAAACAAATTAGGTCAAAGCTGTAAACTGTCCTACAGATTATTAACCACAATAGAGGAAAAAAAGCAAAGTAAAGATTGAAGACAACAAAGGAAAAAATATTGTGCTCTTAGCTTCAGACACTTTGTGTATAAATACTGGTGCACAGGAAGTGATGTCACAGCTCAGTGGTATGAGTAGAATTTAAGGAGGAAGTTTTCATTTCTAAAGCCTAGTTCATGAGGTAAGTGATACCGCCTGGAAGTTGTATGTTCCTTTCACAGACTTTATGGTGTCACATGACACTTTGTGAAAAGGAGTCATACTCCTCTCAGTCGACTACTCAGTGCATTATGCACAATTCATATCGTACACATATGTGGCCTAGTTTTTTTAAATGATTTTTACTTCCCTTAATTGATTGCAGTAAATTAACTTTGCAAAGTGACATGTGTATTTACGTATGTGTAAGCCATTTTATGTCTTTGCTGTGACTTTCCGTACTGTATTGTTTTAAGTCTTAATATGATTTAGAATAGGTTTCTGCATTATTTTGTCTCCCAAGTTGTGGTTAGGGTAGTATATATGATTGGGCAGTGTTCTTATGATGTCATCCTAGTGACATCACAATAATGTCATAATGTAACAAGACTCCTCTGAAATTATTGAGGTAACATAAAGTCATGTTTATTTCCTTTATATAGATGTTTACTGAGGTAATTTCACTGAATAGAGAGTCATTTCATGACTCATTTAGGGTAACAGTAATTCATCATTGAACATACACTATGGAAGTCCAGATCCCTGACCCAATAACATTGATTTTTGTTGGATCAAATGAAGAATATTCAGTCTGGCAAGACCGTGTTTTTCCCCAGAGCATTTCTACATGTTTCCAGCCAGAAAGGGTTGCTCACCCTAAACTGTCACAATGTAGCACATAGTCAGAGCTTGGTTAGAATTCACAGTGGAGTTTGATATGAATATTTTTTCCAGAGAGCGCTGTTTGACCTGCCTTTAAGTTTATGGTGTGCATATGTTCAAACTACAACACCTACTTTACTGGAAATAGATGAAACTGGAACACCGGTGACATCACTTGTCAAACCATGATGCCAATGCAAACAGGTCCAGGTGCGCGTAAAAATAATTGCGAAGAATTTCAGATCGCAAGTAATTTTTCACCAATTTATTGCACACTCTGAAACGGGCCGTTATTTCCTCAGGCACTTTGATCTCTGAATCACAGACTGTAATATGAGACTTGGTAACATTCAGTGTGTTAGCTAATCTTCCATATTGTGTACAATTTGTACCATTTCTTTTTGCAGTGTCTGACAGGGCTTTAATATAACGTTATTTATATAGAATCGTCTAAATACTTCTTTTTTTTACACTTGATACATAATAATGGGGGAGTTACTTCATGCTAGATATCTGTTATTGTAATGGCTGGAAACTATGCGTTGTTATGAACTCATGGTGGCGTATTGGTTCGGGCAGTGAATATCCCTTATAACTTAATGGGTCATGAATCACATGTCAAATCCCCAAGGTGAGACATTGCTATTATACCTTGGAGAAAAAATACATTTAATTAGCTTCTTAGGTAAAACGCCAGCTTTATAAACTGGTATTGAATGAGTCAGAAGTGTCAGGGTGCAAGCCGGGGATGCAGAAGTCTTCCAAACAGGGAAATAGTCTTCATGTTGATGGGTAATAATCCAAAGGGTTATTAAGCCATTAGGTCTCAGATAGGAATGGCCTCCTAAATGGAGATGCTCTTCCTCTTATGCTCTTCTATGATTTATGAATGTGTTTTATAAAAGCCGTTCTTGACGATTTGGAGCATTCGCTCAGGGGTTCAGTGTGATCTCACCACCACCTCATCAATTGTGTGGTGTCTGGAAGGAGTCTGGATATAGAGAAATCTGTGTTGGCTAACAGGAGCCAGAGCTTCACAACTGTCTTTGAAAGGGTACCAGGGAACTGTAGGCAGATGTTGATAAGATAAATCGTTATGTTTTAGTGCACCCGGTCCTCGTCAATGCATTCCATACTGAGTACTTAATACAAGCCTCTTTCTACCAGAGTTGCCTAAGACTGGCGAATTTGAAGAATATATCTGTAGTGGTGGCTTCCGTAGGGGTGTCATAAATTTGGTTGTACATATATAGATATATCAGTAAAATGACATCATCGAATAAACAAATGGAGGTTAATGGAAGTTCTAATATTCCATTAGTTAGCAGATGCGGGGTCATACGACACCAATATATCTAGTCTCATTATTGCAGTTAATTTTTTTTATTTCATAGACACTTAGCTGGTTATATAAAGAGAGGTCCTTTATATAGGTCCTTTTTCTGGTTTCTCAGTATGGATATCTGTGGTTAGTATACTCATTAAGTAAATGAGCAGAAGTACAGAAGACATGGTGCTTTGGCTTTGAGTCCTTTCTCTGGTTTCTCAGTATGGATATGTTTGGTTAGTATACTCATTAAGTAAATGAGCAGAAGTACAGAAGACGTGGTGCTTTGGCTTTGGCTACTTGTTTTCCTCACAAGATGAATGATTCGCCATGTAGTAAAATAAGATTTATAGGAGTCAAAAGGTTTTAGGCGCCAGAACTCCTAAAGGCTGTAAAATGGGCCAGATCTGGACCAGATTCCAGACTTTGGACCATGCCCGAGTTGAGTAATTCTGTTGATGAGGAAATTACTCAAATGGAAAATGAATTGCATTGGCACAAATTATTATTATTATTATTATTATTATTATTATTAGTAGTATTATTATTATTGTAGGCTACCAATTCAGGTTACAAAACCCAAAATAATACAATACAAAAGCAGTACCCTGTCTGTGATTCAGACCCACAGCCAGCTGGTTATAAGCCCAATTTCCAAACCACATGACCGCACTGTCAAATCATCTTTTGCCTTAGTGTCAATTAATGCCTTGCTTCTGGTGACTAGATTATCCAGGCCTGTTTCTGATATTGTAAATGCATAAAGTGATTGCCAAAGGTAGAGCGCTTCTGACTTCCCGTTACGTAGCAGCAGTTTTGAGGAGATATGGAAAAATGTCCTTTTTGCCAGTGTTAGCCGTTAAGAAAGGCTGGTTCGTAATTTCAGCTTAATGGATACTCAAGGACTACCTCATAATTTAGGCAGTGATGCTGAGTGTAGAAACCAGCAGCACATAGATTGTGTGGCTTTTTGTGCCATTTAGCTCATTAAATGATAATTATAATACATTTTTTATTGCCCCTGCACACGCTAATGAAAAGCTAAGAGTATTTCATCCACTGGTCTGTGTTCAGCATGGATTTCACTTGTTGCTAACCTCCCAAGGGTTCAGTTAGGCTGGCTTTACCCATGCTAACGCAGCTATGCCGTCAGAAATCTGTTAAGAATCTCGACCGGACTGTGTTTACTTTGGCTTCGGTCCCGTTTCAGATCGTCTTCGAAATGTAAGCACAGGAGAAGAACGAGGTACAAGAATACCCCCCCCCCGTCTCAAGCGGCTGGAACTCTCAGCCCGCGGCTAACCGAACCATAGCCTTGTCTCTGCGTGCGCTAACAGCTTGCTTCAATCAGCCCCAGGAAAAGTGAACTTTGGGAATGCCCCTGTTTGAAGGAAAGGTTTAAAATAAGACTTCCACACACTGGGGATCAACGTACCTCTAATAACACCAGGGATGGCGGGTGGGTCTTTGCCAACCGGCCCACCGTGGCCATTTTTGTCAACAGCGGCTCATGAAAGTTACTTTCCACGATATCGCCTTACGCTCGTAACAGAACCGCAAAGCTAACTTTGACCAGTGTTTTATGAAAACTTACAGCTTGTAAACTGAGCTTTGTCAGGGGAGGGTCATCCCCTCACCCCACTCCTTTGTTAGATTATATGGCATCAGTAAAGGCAGGAACCTAAAATAAAACGTGACTTTTCCAGCTTAGGCATGAGCGGATATCAAATAACTTCAGTTGTTTAAAGCTATCTCCACCACCCCCCAGGCTTGACCTACAGATGTTGCAGTGAGCAGAATGACTGGAATAACATTCAAAAATGTGTTATTAGTTCCTACTGCAATATTAGCAATGACACATTTTGGAAGTAAAGGTTTTAGTAATGGTGAGCATAGAATCATAAAGCAAATGGGTTTTCACAATTATTTGAGGTATGTGTGTATGTGCTCCAATATTTTTAAATGTTATATCCTCACAAATACTTACAGAGGAGTATTTTTTTTTTTTGCATGCTGTTTTCTAGTTGTTCAATAATTTCAAAATTAGTGTTGGCAATGGATGAAAACATGTCCGAAAGGTGGTATTCTGGTTTGTAAAGCAATAATTTGATACATATGGCCACACTTGCCCACTGATTATTTAATATGTAACCAAGATATTAATAACGTTCAGTCCAAAACATAATTCAAACGTGCGTTCTGAGACAGTGATATTTGATGACAATGAAAGGTGGTTATCACAGCAGCTAGGGCAGCTTGTCAGTTCCTTCTTTGAAGATTCTACCCAAAAGCATTGTGGGAAATAAAAACAGTGCCAGGCGTCAGTCGTGTGGGTCCAGCATTGGGTTTGCAATCCTTTTTTGGTGCCATTTCCAGCTTCCATTTTCTGTGTCAGACACTGCTTACTTTGCAGATGGTCTCAGTGTTCAGATCTGAAATGAAACGGCTGCATCCTGTCGCAGTGGCAAATCTGTAGTCTATTATGGTTTTTTTTTAAATGGCGTTTTGTGTATATCTTTCCCTTTATTCACATACGGCAGATATTTCAGACAAGCATTTATGCAGAGTTAAGGTTTCCATTTTTTCTCTCGCTGCAAAAAAAAAAAAGGCGAAGGTAAAAAGAAAGTGAAAGGAGAGTTTCCCTGCTTTCTTGGAAGGGGCGGAGTGGGAATGTACACAGGGTCCTCCGGCTTTGATGTCCCGGCCACACATCTGCTCGCTCTCTCCTCTTATAAATATCTGCCTCGGTACCAACCTCGGAAGCCCTCAGAACTTAACCCACATGAGGAGCGCGTTTGCCTCAGTTGGCATTGTTTTCAATTTTACCTCATTTGATCTGTCTGTGTGGAAACGCAGCTCTGTTAGGCATTTCACAATTTTGGACAATTCTTGCCGCGTGCAGGAAAATTGGACATTTGATCTCCTGGAGCAGAGAGACTCATTATAGAAACCTTCTTTTCAAGCACTTGAGTAAGGCATGCAATGTCTTCTATAGCATGTATGTCTGTATGCATGCATGCATGTACATCTGATTTGACCTGGGGAACTTTGGCCTGGTGTGGTGCCTGAGGTTTGGACCCATACCATGCCAGTGCTGAATCTGACTCACTGTTGTACTTAACTCACTGTAGTGTCAGCCAGGGAGGCAGGCTATCAGTTAACAAGGCATCCGCTGCTTAAGTCAATGTCTTGTCAACTCCTTCCAAGCTTCTCTGGTATGTGAGCTGCGTGGCATAATTCTCTGTTTCTCTCTGCTCAGCTGGTCTTTGTAGAACGCAGCCTCCTGAACTGACATGTGCATGATCTAGAGATGGGACGGACCTGAGATTAGAATCGGTCATTCCAACTTGAAAAAAAACTTTCAAAAATAGGGAAAAGGAAATTAATCTTTCAGCTCTTTCATATCATTGACCTTTTGCGTGTGTGCGTGCGTCCGGGTGTCTGAGCGTGCACGTGTGTTTGCACTTATGTGTGGACGTTTGTTTGTGACTGTGTATGTGTGTGCTCGTCCATATGAATGTATGCAGGTGGGCGTGTACATGTGCATGTATGCATGCCTGAGAAATTGATTATCTGTCAGTGTATTTGTCTTACAGAAATTGGAACACCATCTTCCCTGTCTCTTTCTGTAGTACTTCTCCTCTTTCGAGAGCAGGTGTTACAGTACTGGCTAATGGGACTCAGATGGCTGAACAGTGGGGGATGTGCTCATCCATCGATCATCTGAGTCATCCATCTTGTATGCAGAGGGTGTAGAATTTGTTGGGCAACAAAAGAAAAACCCAGAAAAAAATGTGCCATTTATTGAGAGTGTTTCTGTTCATCTTCAGCTTTGAGGGATTGCTAGAACATATGATGAGCATTAGCCTTGATTCTTCAGATCAGGAAAAACGTTTAATGCTTTTATGCTGCAAGCTTTTCAGTCTATGAGGCAGGGAGTCAGCAGCCTATCAGAGGCCGCAGTGAAATCAAGTGAATGGTCCTTTGTCCAATCGTAAGTCTTAATGAGTTCACCATTCACGTTGTCTGCAGTGAAATCATGTAACTGTAATCAACTGTAGGAGCTCCCCATTGGCCTATGACCTACAGCAGTCAAACTCTGATCGTACCTGTTCTTCAGTGCATGTGGAAGAAGCTGCAGCTCGCTTCCATGCCTTTCGGAGGATTTTTCTTTCTAATGTGCAGCATCCTGAAATGAGTGGACTGAAGTAGCAGCTGAGAGATGGGGCTCCAGTTATGAGTGGGCATCCCAGACATGGCGAGAAAAAAAAATCTAGACAGGAATGTTTGAGGACAAACTTTTAAGTTGGCTTGAAAAAGCCAATGTTGAAATACACATTTTAGCTCACAAGAATTATAACAAACGGAAAACTATGTAATTTTATTTTGGGTTGAACTCGATTGTTGTTGCTAACGGTACTCATCTTGCCAGAGATTTTGTTAGAAGCTTTGCAACAGAGACAGTCTGTATCTGTGGTACCTGCAGCGGCCGATTGTGATATCGGCTGCAAGTGCGTTGCTCAGATTCTGAACGGTTCGTCAATGTTAATCAATGGAAAAATATTAAATATATTCAAGAATTATTTGAGATATTGACACAAAAAGCGCATGCAATGCAATACCATACTAGGTGAAGCTACTGCCCAAATTTTGTAGGTCTGACTGAAAAACTGTAGAAAGAGCACCGTGCAGAATATTAATGTGGAATAATAAGGAGAACAGTAAGTTTTTTTTCAAGCCCACTTATGTATTTGGAATAGTAAGTTAACAAATAACAAAAAGTACAAACCGTCTGTAAATGATATGAAGCACCCTTTTGTAATCGGATTGACGTTAAACCGTGATCACGTAAGCTTCGTCAGCTGTATTTTACAACGGAACACTTTTCCAAAAGATTTATAGGCCGTTTTATGACGAAAACAGCGTTGGATAACTAGTGAGTGCTTTAGCTTTTTACTAAGGTGCATAGATGTTTTAAATGTCTGTGTAATACATGTACATGCATATCGTTCTTCAAGCGCTGCAGTTAATTCAAGCATTGCTACCCTGTGCAGGCTGTGAGACTAACGAACATATTATTTAATAGCTTTTTATTTAATACATAAAAGCGGTTCGCAGTGTAAGCTATATGTATGGTGTAAAAGATATCTGTACAGGTGGGGGTTGCGTTACCTTAAAACTTGTTTTACACAAAGGTTGCAATGGAGTGAGCTGTCCACAGAATGGCCACCTGTTTAATATAAAATCTGACTTTCGGCAGGAAATGAGAACTCCTAGCGCGAGTGTGTTTGGTATTTGGGGAGTTTTATTGCTTCTTTTGAGGTTTAGTTGGCTCATCTTAAGTACTGACCAAGTGGGAACTAGTGGGGGGCATAAGCAAATTAAAAAATTAGAAAAATAAATAAATAATGGAGCCTCAGCATCATGTAACAGTTTGTTTGCTTTTACCTGTTGTAACAGCAGCATCGCACCACTGTACTGTATGGACAGATGTCTGCCAATGTGCGCTTAATTAGCGAGGCGGTTTTTTGCAGCCTGTTCTCTTCTTTGTGACTGTTTGTTTGTACAGCTGCCATCATCCCCGCTGCGTATAACACTAGTATTGCCATTGGCGTTGGCCCGCCTTATGAAAAAACAGGTCAGAGAGGAAACGAGGCTACAGTGTATTTGACCTGAGCAAACTCCTGTGGAAAAGTAAAACGCCGTAGAATCCACCTGCTCCAGTGACATGACCTAGCGTGAGCCTTTCCCCGGTGTTTCTGTATAAGCGCGGTTCAATGGCAGAGAACGACACGGTGTTTATGTGTGTATGTGGTTTAATGTATGGAGTAGGCGTTACTGCTGTCGTGGAGAAACGTCCAAGGGTTATGTCAGCACTGGTCTCATTACTGGTCCTCTCAGCAGTTGTTTATATGTAAATGAGTGTTGTTTGTGTTTGTAGTGTTCAGTGTTTACTTGGTCAGCGATGCCTTTTGAATTTAAATGATTAATTTAATTACTTTTAGTTAACGACTGAGCCTCAGCCAGGCGGATCTAGCTGGGGATAAACATAGGTTGTTAATATAGGAGGTTTGTATAGGAGCGTTGCAGTGTAGTGTAATGGTAGGGAACTGGGCTTGTAACCCAGAGGTTATAGGTTGGATCCCCAGGTGGGATGATGTCACTGTATAACTGAATAAGGTCCTTAAGGTGATTTGATTCAGTATGTGTCCAGCTGTTGAATTGGATACTCTGCAACAATGAAGGCTGTCTAAATATTTCTGCAGAAGCACATGTGCTAGATCTAATGTAAATACTGTTTACCATGAATGCAAAATTGCAAACATTGTTTTTTGTTTTTTTTCTAAATAATACTTTTTTTGTCATTGAATTGATCATATTGATAATTATCATACCTTAATATTTAATTTCCAATCATTTTGTAAGGTAAATTCCATAATTTCATATGGAGGACAGATTGCATTCCACAGGGTGTTAAACCTCAGAAGTGCATTGGTGAAAACAGAGACCCTTTTGTTCAAACCCAGATGATCTACCCACACAAATTCACCGGCATTTTCTGTGAATGAAAAAGTCTGATTCAACGTTTTTTTTTTCTTCTCAAGGACGGAATCCCTGTGAAAACAGGGTTTATTGTCCGTCTGTCTGAAGACAAAATTCCAGAAGCTGCCTCGTCTCGAAACCATCTCAATGTCTCAAAGTGTAAGCGTCTACAGGGCCGTTTCCCAAAAACGCTTGCAGGCTATGTTTACAGTCCTCACACAGGAAAATGTCTGTTTTTAAGGGCCTGCAGCCCTAAATTTCTGTACACATATTTACATTCTGCATTTTTTCCAAAGCTTATAGAAACTGCAGCCTGTCAAAGCTGCCGTCTAACTATGAGATTGAACACATAGCGCGATTTGTCCAGTCCTTGATCCAGAGCCAATCGGAGACACTGGGCCAAATCCGAACAGCATCTTATTCTCTGCTCGGGAACTAGCTTTGCTTGCACTCTGAGTGCTTGTAAGGTACAAAAATATGGAACTCTTACACAAAGCTGATACAGTTGATAATCTTTCCGATTTATGGATGCTCTGTTGTAGAAATTATTTCTGTAATTAGGTATGGTTACCTTATATGGCATTGCTTTCTATTTTTGTTGTTGTCTGCCAGAAGAAAAAATTATTTGATTCATCAGTTTGTCTCACTGGGAAAGTAGATCCGTTCATTCATTTGTGCATTCAACTGAGTCTTTCTGAAGTGTGAATCCATTGTGCCAACCTAGATTTGATGCAGAATTTGTGTTTGTGTTCAAAAGACACAGAGAGACATTTTCTTTCCAAGACAAGTGTGCGTAATTAAGAGTAATTATGGTGGCAAAAAAAATAAAGCCAGTAGACTCTATTGAATTGACCGTGTGTTGAATCTTCAGGGAGCTTCGAGGGCAGTAAGGTTGTAGACAGTGTCTCTTTCAGTTGGAGGAAGGTTGGAGGTTTGAGCTGGTAGTTCCCCAGCCACTTTCAGGGTGGTATTGCTATGAATGTGCCTTCTTGTGTCCGTTCCTCAAAATGAAGTGAAACCCAGCTCAGGGTTTTTTTTTTGGGGGGGGAGGGTGGGGAGTTGCACGTTTTTATGTTAAGTCGGTGGCCACTTGATGGACGGTCTCTCTCTCACATCCCTCTCTCTGAACTCTTGGATTTACAGGCGAAATATGTGGTTTTGCAGGACAGCACAACGTTATAAATTAGCCCAGCTCAAAGACTTGCGATGGTACACTCATGGCAGCATGTTGGACACATCCACTTCCTGATATTTATGACGCACAATGGCGATCCTCATTGGTTCCAAATGTTGTAGAGGAAATGTCCAAACTGCTCTGTCAACAGGTACTAGATTGAAAGAGGCTTAACTCAATTGCCACATATTGAAAATACAAGAATCCTGATGGTAGATATACTGTATATATTTTTTCTTTTTCATTTTATTCTCAGCCTAGTGTGTATTTTGGTTTGGCTCATTGTTGGCATGGTGACAGAATTGACACTTGTTTTTTTCTGGTTCCATACATTTCACCCACAACCCACAGAATGACACACAGTGCCAGTTTTATATTCACTTTGCAATGGGCCGTGTTACTGCTGGGCGTGGTGAGGGCGTGGTGAAGTGTGGCTTTCTTGCATCGCTTTATGTTCCATAAAGTAGCCTAGTGTGAAAGGAGACCAAGATAAACTGAACACCGTTCATTTGAGGTGACAAAACAAGAAGATGACTGCCTTTCACCATGAAATCTTCCCCATATGTGTACTTTTATATAAATATTATAACGTCAAACTGCTATAGTTCCTTATGCGTACCTTTATATAAATATTATAACGTCAAACTGATATAGTTCCATATGCATACTTTTATATAAATATTATAACGTCAAACTGCTATAGTTCCATATGCGTACTTTTATATAAACACTATAATGTCAAACTGCTATAGTTCCATATGCGTACTTTTATATAAACATTATAACGTCAAACTGCTATAGTTCCATATGCGTACTTTTATATAAACATTATAACGTCAAACTGCTATAGTCCCTTATGCATACTTTTATATAAATATTATAACGTCAAACTGCTATAGTTCCATATGTGTACTTTTATATAAATATTATAACGTCAAACTGCTATAGTTCCATATGTGTACTTTTATATAAATATTATAACGTCAAACTGCTATAGTTCCATATGCGTACTTTTATATAAACATTATAACGTAAAACTGCTATAATTCCATATGCGTACTTTTATATAAATATTATAACGTCAAACTGCTATAGTTCCATCTGCGTACTTTTATATAAATATTATAACGTCAAACTGCTATAGTTCCATATGCGTACTTTTATATAAACATTATAACGTCAAACTGCTATAGTTCCATATGCGTACTTTTATATAAATATTATAACGTAAAACTGCTATAGTCTCATAGGTGTACATGCAGGCGCACGCTTCAACAACAATTTACTTTACGCATCAGCACTTAAAAAACCTTTGTGCCATATTTCCAAAATATGACTTAAAAAAAAAATTATCTTACTTCTCTCTCGCACTTAAATCGCTGTTTCTTGAAAATGGAAAGCTCTTAAAAATAGACATTGCGGTCTCTCAAAGCCTGTGAAGTGCTATGTCATCTTTATTGGTTGATGGTTCTGAAGGAAGTTTATGGTTCTTAAGGAATCCGGTTACCTCAACAAATATACTGCATGGATGTGGTATACGGGGGTGACGGGGAATGGTTTGTGGGTGCTGAGTAGGCATGAGGACCCAGAATACCGGCGAGGTTATATTGCCCGTGTCAGATCATTGCCATGGGTTCACCATCGTTATTTAACCATCTAGAGCAGTGGTCTCCAACCCTGTTCCTGGAGAGCTACCGTCCTGTAGGTTTTCACTCCAGCCCTAACGAAGCACACCTCATTCAACAGCTAGAGATCTTGCTGAGCTGCTAATTAGTAGAATCAGGTGTGCCAAATTAGGGTTGAAATGAAAACCTACAGGACGGTGGCTCTTCAGGAGCAGGGTTGGAGACCACCGATCTAGAGGACCAGCGTGCTTTAAAACGGGTCTGCAGGGACCCAACCAACATATGAGATATGACTTATTATGTGGCTTTATGGACTTAGATCTTCATCTTCTCTCTCAGCTCATATCCTGCTTTACTTATTCTCATTCACTGCCTCATTTTACCTCATTCTCAACGTGGTTTTCTAAATTCTGCAATGTGGAAAAAGTTAGAAATGTGTTTTTCTGTTCTCAGCAACTTACACATCGTTATGTGCACGTACACATTGCTTATATTTTCATTTCATAGGCTACAGCATGAACTTGAAAATAACAGGGAAAAATAGTGACTCATTTGGATATTCTTATTGAGTAAATGTGGACCGTGTAGAAAACTAAAACGTAATAATAGTCATTTTAAAAAGCGTTCTCTAACAAATGTATTTATGGAATTTTCTTTGACTCTCTGGGTGTATTTAACTGCAGTCAGGAAACTGCAGTTGGCTGTACCCCTGGGGTTGCTGTTGTACTATACATGGCTATGCAAGTATCGGTGCAATTTATTGATTCTGTTAACCAAATTGTCAGGCCCCCCAAACAAATGGCCTATTCTGTAGGGCACTTAATCTCCATAAAGCCTTTAAGCTTACACAAAGTTATTGAACTCCAGCAGTGATGGGTTAGTCGAGTGATATCTTGCCAATAGACTGCAATTTACAGACACTGAAAGACAGTTGTAATGTGAAAAGTATTCAAAAGATATTGGAGACTTCTGCAAATCGTATTAATAAAATCCAAGTTTCATAGGCCAAATTCGGAGAGTCGGACATATTGCCACCTGCAGTTTTGTATGAGTATCCACACTCTACAGTGTGTCAGAGATGCACAATCCTCAACCTCATGTCACTCCCAATGTGCCACCATCTGCACACTTGCCTTATGAGCAACACAGCTTTCAGATTTGGCCCATTTCAATACAGTTTACTGAAATTCTGTTTGAATGCAGCCTTGTGTTTGTATGGGGCATCTTACACATACATTAAGCAGACAGTGAGTGTTCTGTCTCAGATTAGTTACAAGGATGATGGCATTATTTTACTAATTATCAAGAAACAAAATGTAATGAGATGGTTTTGTGAGTCTAAAGATAATCAGCTTAATATCCCTGCTGTAATGTAGTCAAAGTGGTATGACACAGTTAGAATCTGCACCAGGACCCCCTGAACACTTTTAAGGGTGAAGGCACCATTTTGTGTGGAAGTATGCTTCTTTGAGTTAACCCTGAGTGGTTAGTGTCCCTTCACTGAATGTGTGTGTGTGTGTGTGTGTGTGTGTGTGCGCGCGTGTGCGTGTGCGCGCTTGTGTGTGCGCGCTTGTGTGTGCGCTTGTGTGTGCGCGCTTGTGTGTGCGCGTGTGTGCTTGTGTGTTCACTTGTGTGTGTTGTTCCTACAGGGTGGTGGTTTGTCAGTACTGCAGAGGAACAAGGCTGGGTTCCTGCCACTTACCTGGACTCCCAGAACGGCACCCGGGATGACCTGGAGCTGAGCACTTCCAGGGCGGGAGAAGGTAAGGCTTTCAGTCTGAGACAGCATCCCTGTGCACCCTTCTCCTTTGGGTCAGAAAGCATTACATTACAGTGCATTTACAAAGCATTACAGTGCCCTTAGAGAAAGCATTACATTACAGTGCCCTTAGAGAAAGCATTACATTACAGTGCATTTACAAAGCATTACAGCGCATTTACAAAGCATTACAGTGCCCTTAGAGAAAGCATTACATTACAGTGCCCTTAGAGAAAGCATTGCATTACAGTGCATTTACAAAGCATTACAGTGCCCTTAGAGAAAGCATTACATTACAGTGCATTTACAAAGCATTACAGTGCCCTTAGAGAAAGCATTACATTACAGTGCCCTTAGAGAAAGCATTACATTACAGTGCATTTACAAAGCATTACAGTGCCCTTAGAGAAAGCATTATATTACAGTGCATTTACAAAGCATTACAGTGCCCTTACAGAAAGCATTACATTACAGTGCATTTAAAAAGCATTACAGTGCACTTATTCCATACCAGAGTCATCATTAAAGAAGATAGTTATATATATCTATATATATATATCTTCTGCCTGTATATAAACTTGTTATTTGCTTTCTAAATATTGATATATTAACGAGACTGTACACAAATTATTGGCACAATGTTTATTCTGCAAGCCAAAACAAAAAATGTATTTCCTTATGTGGAAGATTTCGGTCAACATGCCAATGCAGGCTAAATGTCTGTTTTTAACATGATGAAAATTTCCCAACTTTTTACGAGTTATGGTGGGGCAGATGCAGTGACCGTCGATCAGCTGACCAAGCAAAACATGGCGGTCTCAGGCAGTGCTATCGTGAGAGTTTAATCCGATTTCTCAGTCATCGTAATCCTCTGGCCCTCTGGAACATTCAGCTGAGACACCGGAGCTCATTGAATCTTCTTGCAACAATCTGAGAAATTTCTCTTTCCGAGGGGGGGGGGGGGGGCCTTTGCAGGCCAAGTTTACCCTTTGCTTCCCCCTCCCACAGGGTAATGGAGAGTGCTGCTTTTCACAAAGATTTACGCCGCATGACAACAGCAGATATTAAACAGGGCTTACGCGCCTCCTCTTCAGCGCTGCTGGGTCAGATAATCGTTACCGACGTCACGCCACGTCGGGGGAAACCGGCGAAAATGTCGCGAAATGGCTCTTGTTTGCGCTAACCGCGTTTTTCACTGTACATTTTTGTGGATGTTGGCACACCAGCGCATTCCGTCTCTGCCCCTGGAGGATACTGTAATTCTCCAGTTGTAGGTTAGCTTTTTGTTTGTTTATTGTTTTTTCAGGGTGGCTGGGGAGGGGGAGCAATATTTTTTAAAGAAAAATGTTTAGTCTGTGTTGACTGCACTAAAGGTTTCGTTTTTTTCTTCTTTGGTATGCTCATGCCACTCAGACAAAAAAAAAAAGTTCAATATGGCTCACTTTCAACGTGGACCTACTCTGTGATGTGTGCTGATAAACTACTTTTGGGGGGATTGGTGGGTGCCCAGTCGTGCAAATGGAATCAAAACTCTGTTGGAAAATAAATTTGTAGAGTGCCACGACGTAACTCCCTCTGTCGTCACGACACTACGTCTTCCCGTGAAACATGTACGCAGAGTGGTCTTCAGCTGCCTGGATCGTTTTTCATTGGGCTTTTCGCTCTGTGGAGAGGCCAGACACGGACGCGGTGTGACAGCAGAAGTTACTACTCTCTTTTGTTGCATCGATGCTGGTCTCATGCTAACCTTCCTGCTGCGCGGAGTGGAAAAAGTGTGTCCACGTGTCCTCGACGGCGTGCCGTTTCCCCCCTGTGCGCCCTCGGCTAGCGGTCGTGGCAGCACCACATTCCCATAATCCACCTCTTCACTGCATCACTCTCTCCTACTGTATCTGTGGCCAACCCCCCTCCCCTAATTATTAATTTGTTCACTGAAATGTAATCTGCCGTAACGTCAGTTGCCCAAGAAAAATGGCTGTCTTTGTCGTTAAATAACCCTTTCCTTTTTGGGCCACCTATCTGATATATCAATTACAGAGGAGAATGAGAGGGGCGGTGGAGAGGAACGGGGAGAAATTAGGGTTCGTTCTGTCCTTTTTGATTATAGTTACGTTTTTTAAATGTTCCCCCGGCGTCCGTACTAATGGGCGTAACGACGTTCTGGGATTATGTAAGGCGAACGTGCAGCCAAGGCTTAACAGAGCAGATTTAGTGTATGTGGCTTTCATAGCAGTTCAGTCATAAAATAATGCGCTTTTAAAAAGTTGTTGCCTGTTGACTTGAATGTGTAAAAGCTATAATACAATAAGCCTTTCACTGTTAATTTGAAACGTGAAAGTTTATAAATTAATCCGAGGATGGTTGAGGAATAGAATAGGCTCCATGCAGTGTGACAACACTGCTTACTTTGTTTGTCTGCCCTGCTTTCCAACAGTGCAGTTCATGGCCTCGGAGGTATTCTTACTGTCCATAAATATGGAAATAATTTGTTAAGATAAAGAGACCTAAATCAGTTCCAGCTCTTTAATTTATATCCTGCCTAGGATCCAAAGTCTTTTTTTCTGGCGCTGTCATGCTAGCATTTAAGCTAAATTGATGAAGAATCTGAAAGCAAATCTATTCACAGCTTGACATTGAAAAAGGCAGGCTGCAAAACAAGACCAATCTCTAACCGAGGATGTGCAACGCTCGCTCATCCTTTCTTCTTTCCCTCCAGAGTGGATTTTAGTGAACATATTGGCCTCTTAGGTGATGCCATTCAGTGCGGAGCTGGAGGCTAAGAACAGATGCAGGAGGGTGATGCGGGGACGATCAGTCACATGTAACTAACGTTTGAGCGCGTGCAGTCAGAGGAGGCAGGACCCCAGGCCCAAGCAATCATTCTGTCAGGGCCTCAGTTCTGCCTGGCAACAGTGTGTTCTGGTCAGGAGCCAGGGGGGAGGGAGGGGGGTTAGGATCCAGATCTTAGCACATTAGGCATGGATACACATATCTGGCCCTGAAATCCTAATCCGGCCCTGGTTTGCTTTTCTCCCAGGTAATTAACTGAACAGTTAGTGCTACTGATTGGCCAGACTGTCTTCACACCTGACTCCCAGGTAAAGGGAGGGTGGAAAACCAGCAGTTCTCTGCCCTATAGGGCAGTGATTAGAGTAACAGGGATATAAGGCATCCAACAGTATATGATAAGCAACTCTTTAATTAAAGTGACACTTCCATCAACTATCAAATTCAAGGGTATTCTCTGGAGAGCGATTCCCTCCAGGATGGCAACTGTAATATCATAGTTACTCCTTTAATCACTTATTTTAACGTAATAAGCGCGACTGCTGGAATAGTCTTTCATGATTTTCTCAGTGGAAAGGACATACCCTCTTTAAAATCAATCTCCATGACTTCAAAGGTTGTGCTCACTCAGATTGTACCGCCAACTCATGCGAGGGGAGATCAGAAAAGCCACCTAACGCCAAGATTCATCCTACTAACCTTTTCAATCTCCCATCTTTCCCAACCACATTTCCCATTAAAGTTTTCCTTCTCCACCCTTTGGTGTCACCTGACATGACAGCCCTTTGATATGTGGCCTGTGAGTACTGAGTACTGAGAAGTTCATAATATCCTCTATTTGCATTTAAAATGCTTCCCAGCTAATATGAAATTCACATGGCAATGCCACCTCATTTATTTAAGTTTTAAAGAAGGCTGAGAACTAAAACATTTTTTACAGGAAGTGGCACTGCCATCTTGCAATGTGTAGGGTTTAAACATTCCCTTTAATTGGATTCTAGGAACAACAAAACAAATTCTGCAACAAAACAAATGCTTTCTTGCCGTTTTTGCAAGAAGGACTAAGCATGCCACGGTGTTAAACAACACAAAGGGTCTCCATACTTTAAAACAATTGACATTATTCCTGTCGGTCATCGTTCCATTTCTCATATTCCATGTAATTCTTTCTCCATGTAACTCATTTTACATATTTTTGTTTGTCCTGGCTTTTGTTTTGTGTCCATGTTTATGTTTTTGGTTTCCATTCATGCTCATCAGTTACTAAGCGACGAAAGGCTCACCTGAAGAGGCTGGACCGGCGATGGACGCTGGGTGGCATTGTCAACCGACAGCAGAGCCGAGGTGACAAAACTCAAGGGGGTTCTCCCCCCTCCTCTTGCTCCACTGCCCCTTGTGGCTGTTTCAGGAACTGCACTCACGCACACTGTTGATATCCACTATACTCAGCCAATTATATTTACAGGGGGACTCTGTAACAGTCCATTTACATGAACATAAATTCAAACTATTTTAGGGAAAAAATGGGCAGAGCTACAATATGCTGTCTGTGACTGATTTTAACCAATCATTATGTTTTGCTGTGGGAGAGCAGACCTTTTGATTGGTTCAAATGCCTAAGCAAGTCATAGTTTATTGTAACTCCACCAGTTACTAGCAACTTTACATGTGTCCTTTGCAACCTCTAAACATTTTATTTGTATGGTTTTGGATAAGTCGAAACCTAAAGCAACGTAAGAAGAAAAAAAACTTTTGTAAAAAAGATTATTGGCCCAAATTGCTTAGCTCCCATCACCACATTTGATACACCACCATTTCCATTATGTTGGAAATAAAATTAAACCGCTTCTGTTTTATATTAAAAACACAGACAGATATTTTTTAAAGACTTAAGATTGTCTGCTCTTCAGGCAAATCAAAGTTATTACCATAGAAGGGCCTGTTTCCTGTTGAGTAATCATTGATGCACACAGGATAGACGACCTGTCTAGTCTCAGGATTAGCATTAAGCTCAGTCAGAGTAACAGTCCTACCTGCTCTTGTGTTGTTTGCCACTGTTTGCCTGAGTATACTGGATAATGACGACAGCGCACACCTTAACCTTAACTGCTTCCCCTGCTGTACGTTTGCTGTGCGCTTTAGCTTTTTGGTTGGGGTACAAGCTCTGCGAACAAGAGGAGCACGCCGACTATCACACGAAAGCTAACTTATCAGGGTTAGCATTTTAGCTCATTTTAGCTTAGCATTTGCTCATGCATGACATTAGTTTGACTGAAGGTGATGAATGTCGCTCTTTGCCGATACACTCTGTTCTGAAGCCCACTCAAAGCATGCAGCTACGGCAATATTACTTTGAAATACTGGTGTTTTTTTGTTTTTTTCCTCCATTTTTCTCACTGACTTGACTGCCGTGCACCTCTACCCTGGTGTAAACAAGTATTGTAGCTTTTATGTGTCACTGTAATGTGGTGGTGGAAAGTGTGGTGGATGGTGGAAAGTGTGCTTTTTGGAAAATGGGATTCTGTCCGTCATTCCCTAGGAATCCATTTGTTTTATTTGGGGACGCAGATCCTGTTATAAAGACTGGCTGTTCACCACGAACGACAAGAATATCTGCTACCTTGCAGACAAAGGACCTAAGTTAGAGGTTTTATGACTTTATAACGGTCATTAGTGAGAGAACCGAGCTTCATGGAGGAAATAGTCTGTAAGGAGCACTGATAGAGGGTGATGACAGGGCAGGATAAACTCGATAAATACCTGTGAAATGCCTACGTTTTTGTCAGCTTGAGTTCTCTTCCCGTTTGGGGCGAAGGTGCGAACGGAGGGACGGCGCGGGGAGGCGATGCGGTGAGAGCGAGTGCAGCAGTGGTTCAGAGCTGGCTCCGTGTCTCCTGGAGCGCACAGACTTTTTCCGCCATAGAAAATAATCCTGCCACGAAAATACCGCTGACTGTCGGGAAACTTCTCCTGACAGTTTTCGCTCTATATTCTCCCCCCCCCCCTCCCCCGGCTGTGTGGTGGCGGAGACGGGAGAGGGAGCTGGGCCTGGGTGCCAGATGATGTGTGTTTCGGTTAACTGGAGTAACTTATTCACAGTTTTCCCTTTCGGGGGAGCAGTCGGGGAGGAGGCGACTGAACTGTGCGCTGAACTCCCAGGCCTGGCACTTCACTGGACTTACATGAGCCAGTTAAAGGGGCAACCATCGATTTCGCCTCCCCGTGCACTCAGAATGTGAATACTGGAGGCTAGTGCCAATTGACAGGAAATCGTTAGCGATCGATTACTGGCCTTCCCTCAAAGATTTGCGGGCTTCTTTGTACTAAATGTGGTCTGGACTAGAAGCAGCTGTTGTAATAGCAAATGCATACCAAGTCAAACCAAACTAATTTTGTATGTATGAGAAGACCAAAGGGTTACAGTCAAATGCTAAATGCTAAGGGAGGTCATGCCATAAATCTCAGGAAAGGATCATGAACAATGCAATGTATGACCCCTGCTTTTAGGGAAATACATTTTCACATGTGTGTTATGTGTTATGTACTTTGGCCAAGAGTACAGTGGCCAACTTGGGATTTGAACCCGCAACCTCTCAGCAACAGGCCCAGTCCCCTAGTCATTATGCAGTGCTGTCCGTATTGTTATAGGTTATCGCTGTGCGATAACTATCATCATTTTACACCATTTTACAGTTTGATGAGTAGGTTTTTTGGAATGTTTTTTTTTTCTTCCAAAATTCTAAGTCAGTGTTCTAGAACTCCATTGCTTTACCAGTACTGATTGTTACATCAGCATTAGAATGTTCAGTTAAGAACATTCTAATCATCTTACACCTAGGGTTAGGCAAAATTTTCTAATGATCCACTGTAGTCTTTAATCTGACAGCAGAAGCAATGGAATGTGATGGAGAAAGCTGTCACACATTTTCTTCCTCCAATCACAGATGCTGTTGGTGGAAGAACTAGAGCACATGCTTGGGCAAAGCAGTGTTTTTCTATATGCCCATATTTAATTGGTCGAGTAAGGATTTAGAACAGATGACGAACAGCTTGGTTTCTCTCTCTGTGTATTAGACTCTGAGCAGCCTCAGTTAAACTCTTCTCCGCCCAAGAGCATAGGGTTGAAATGTGCGAGTAATGGCGCGTCGGTGGAAACTGAACGCGTAAAACAGCTAGGTCCAGTCATAAAACGAGCGTCGAGGGTATTTTTTGTTGACATCTGTGCGTTCTCATCATCATCACTGCACTCGATGGAAGGAAAAGTGGCGTGCAAGGTTTTTAGATCTCTTTCTCTTTAGACTTAGAAAGGAAGTCCAACGGGAACGTATCCTCAAAGTAAGGTGACTAGGAAGACTTGGGATGTGCAGATCTGGGAAGTGTCTTGGTATAACGTTTAAATTTTGCTTTTCATTGTTACAGGACATTTCTCTGGGACAGATTTGAGTCAAATAAAACAAATAAAAAATATATATATCTATTCTCAGTGTTGCTGAACATCTGAAATTGGTTTATGCTTTCAGTTTGGATTACGTACTTTCGAGGCAGTTATTTCACACGTGGCGTTACACGCTGTTTGATTAAAGAGAGAAAGTTATGACAAAGGTCATGTCCGTTTGCTTGGTGTGGAGAGGATTCTTCTACACTCCATTCTATGAGGTTATGTTTAAATCATGTGATTTCAGGAGGGCAGGGGTGCTCAGTATTAATGGGAACTGTTCCCCGCCCTTTTCCTCCGCCCCGCGTATCGGTTTCGGAATTCATTATCCAAATTCACGGCACGGCCCTTTTAAACTCCAGTTTGGCGCTCTAAACTCCGGTTTTAGCCCAGCTAAGCGAAAGCAAACGGGAGTGGAAACGGCTGGCTCCTCCTCCTCCCGTCGCCAGGGTTTGTCAGATTGGCCTCTGCCTTGTTTTACGGCCCCGGATAATTGACCTCGGCCTGCCAGGAATGACAGGCAGGAGAGTGCACGCCCCCTCTCTGGTCTTCTGGGACGTTACAAATCAAGTCACCGTCTCCGCGCGGCAACGCAGCCGGGGTCGAAGGTCACGGTGGCCGCCCCACACCCCCAGTCATGGCTCTGCCGTTTCTCAGGGTGTCAGAGCACACGGATGATAAAATTAGGAAAACACCAAAGGTAATATATGAGGTGGGGGATGGGTACGGTGCTTTAGTGCCTTAAAATAAGTAAATAAATATAAGTATGTGCTTGAATAAATGTGTCTGTCAGGATCACATTCCAACCAGCATTGTTATGACAGGTGATTGATCGCTAATCTCTGCTATATCTCTGCGCTGCAGGTTTACCCTTCAGTTGAATTCAGATAATCTATTCCCAAGTCCCTTGGAGATGCTCTTATCTTTTTCTTAGGAGCGATGCACCGTCCGTTCTCTGGACCGATAGGGATCTGTGCATTTCCTCTACCCTTATCACAAGGACAACAGCTCGTTGGCAGCTTTGAAAAGGGGCTAAGCCCTGCGTTAAGGTCTCAGCATTGATACACGGCGATACACAGCATTGAGCGCACGAGTGAAAAATGCTATTCCCTGAGTAATTATAGTGGCCAGACCGGAGACTAAGCCTGAGGTGAACGGCTTTGCCCTGTAGGGAAGTCCGTCTCTGGGAATGTGTTGGGAATGTGGTCTCAGGAGAGGGTCAGCTTAGGGATGTCGGCTGGCTGCGTTCCTCTGGGCCGGCTCATGATATGGGTACAACTAAACGCTGGCCAGAGACTTTCGCCTCAAACTCATCTCGGCCAGTGAATTGCCTATAAAGTTAATGAATGTTTGTGCTGCTTGAAAGTTGTATACATCGCATTTATATGCACTTATTGTACATCGCTTTGAATAAAAGCTTCTGCCAAATTAATGTAATGTAATAGCAAGTAGCACTCCTGCTGGGACGACGGGTCTCCAAACGTACACATTCTCAATGCTGTATAGCCAAGATCGGGCTCACCACTCCATAACTGAGTCGTATAATTCATAAAATCCCGCTTTGACGTAACTGAAAGTATGATTTTAAAAAGTACTCTAGATACGTAAATTCAGATTACGGTTTGTCCTCATTTTGTTTCTCTCTCTCTGTCTGTCTCTTCCTCTTGGCCCAAAGAGGAGAAATATACCACAGTGCAGCCGTACAGCGGCCAGGGAAAAGATGAGATTGGGTTCGAAAAAGGTGCTACCGTGGAGGTCATCCAGAAGAACCTGGAGGGGTGGTGGTATATCAGGTGAGAGCTGTGACACTTCCATTCATACTGTGATAATATGGACATTTTACGTTTTAGGCATTAATCAGAGAGACTCGCACGGCTTATATTTTTACACAGCACCTGTGTATACAGCTAAATATTTACTGCAATTGAAGATTAGTATAACAGTGCTTTCCCACCTGATAATTAAACCTATTAGTTCCCAGTGACAAGCCCAGTTCCCTAACCATTATACTACAGAAATGGGAGCTGCTGAGGATGCAAATGTCTTGTCTAGCTGGAGAATTTGACAGACCCAATCACCGTTTTATCCCAAATGTACGACCGGCCGCAAGTCTTTATGTTGCGGTCTAATCAAGGACTGTGAATGGCCTTGAAAGGAAAGCTGGCTACTGTTGAATAAAGAGTCCAATCCACAATATATTGTTCAGTTTTGCATAAAATATTCCTTCAGCCTCTGTGCTCCTATCTCCTACTCTGGGAACCTGCACTTCCTGCCTAATCGCTCCATTTCCTGTTTGTTGTTTACATCTGCCCCGGGGAGTTGTCTGTGAGGAGCATGTGGAGTCACCCCGATAGCAATCACATAAAGAGCTCTTAAACAGAGCTCTGTATTATTCAGCACCTCTCTCTCCAGTCTCTGACTCTCCTGCCAAAGTGGGGGATTCTGAGGTCTCTCCAGCTGACTCCGAACCGTATGACAGAAAATGTCAGTGTTAAAGAAGTAGCAGTATGCTCTCTGGAGCGAGGCTATGCTGTCTGGATTGAGGTTCTGCTCTCCGGAGCGAGGCTATGCTCTGCTCTCTGGAGCGAGGCTCTGCTCTCGTGCCTATCACAGCTTTTTTGGGGGGGATTTCCCCTTCGCGGAAAATGTTAATCTAAACAGAGGCTGAAATTATCATATAATATCATATACAGTAATTTGAACAAAAATATGTCATATGTGCATTTTCGTTTCTAACAACCACACTTGTAAAGCTGTTGTTAAACCTTCTTTGAGTGGATTTAGGCGGTTATTTTTAAAGCAAGTTAGCCAGGAGGAAATTATATCCAATGGCAAGATGCTAACTGTTAGCATTGCTCCAATTCAGGATAGCCACAACGCTCTCCCATTTTCTCCAAGAAAATGGATGGCGCTGACAACCGTGGGTGTTGTCTCGTCCCTCTCAGGTACCAGGGCAAAGAAGGCTGGGCCCCAGCCTCGTACCTGAAGAAGACGAAGGAAGACTTCTCCGCTCGGAAGAAGACCCTGACGGGCCCGGTGGAGATCATCGGGAACATCATGGAGATCAGCAACCTCCTCAACAAGAAGGCGGCGAGCGAGAAGGACGTGCAGACGGACAACGAGCCCGACGAGCCCCACATCACCAAGAAGGAGATCAGCCTACCCATCCCCTGCGAGGACCCCGGCACCGGCGCCGCCCTGCTGGACATCAAGGGAAGAGCGGAGCCGGGCTCCCCGGCTATCGCCCGCATCGCTCCGCACAGGGTGGAGATCGGTGAGCACCGCCGCACGCGGTCGACCTTGTCCAAACAGTCCAAAACAAACGGGCGTGATTGTTTGCAGAAATAGTGGTGAAATGGCTTCCAGACTTTTCTGCTGTAAGTTGTTTTCAGGGATCGAGGCTTAAGTAGGCGATTTGCCCAGAACCACCTCCCCCACACTCACATCACCATCTCCACTGCAGAGAAACAAAGATGTTTATACTGTTTGGACCTGTGCGCTGCCTGATGACGGTTGAATGGTTGCTAAAAGGCATTTTAAAGGAGGGGCTTGAGTAATGCTAGCTCTTTGGCTCACAGTCGTGTCTCTCCTTTGCGTAGGGGTTCAGGCTTTAGGTATGCCACCTCGTCAAAAGCTAAAGTGCCAGTGCCATTCAGGTATTTTTCACGTGAGATGCAATCCACACTATGGTGCTAACTGTCGAATTAGGCTATTACTAATGAATTATCAATTAAATTAATTTTGAAGTAACTGAAGTGAGACTTTTAGGTGAAATGTCTTCTCTCTGCTAACATTTAATTATATTACATAAGAAATAATCCTGGTATTATTTATTACGTATCGACTGGAGTTTTTGTTGATAATATTTAACTATTTAATTTTACTGCAATTTTTTCTTTGACCAGTGCTGTAATCTTAACAGTTTGTTTTTGCTTGGCTTGCTTCTTTTCCAGGTTCTCTATGTGTGTTTACTGACCCCTGGTGGTTAGAAAATGTAACACCCATTTATACACTAATACAGAGTTCGGAGTGTTGTCAAGTACTGTACTTGTTGCATACATATGTGTATGTGTAAGTGATCGTTGGTGATGGCCATGTTGTCTTGTTGTCAGGTTCTCCAAACCTCAGACAGAAACCCCCACCACGGAGAGAGGCCAGTATGGTGAGTCCTTACAATTTTTGTAAAAAAAAAAACTTCCTTCAAGCTAAAATGAGCATTTCCCTGTACTAATGTATCCCCCAACCCCCCCCTTCCCTTCCCTTCCCTCCACCTCCCCACAACAGGGATTTCAGTTGCCTAAGCCACCGGAGCCCCCTACTGTTGAGGCAGAGTACTACACCATCGCAGAGTTCCAGTCCTGTATATCTGACGGCATCAGTTTCCGTGGAGGACAGAAGGCTGATGTAAGCATGTGAATGGTCACTTTGACAATGCAGTGATTACATTTATCAAAGCTATAATGCTGTAAGATCTTTGAAGATACTGACATTCACACCAAAGGTTAATGAATTCAGAACTTTGTGATTCATTTATGACTGTATTATCATGGGGTTTGCTTGTTCTAGATTATTGCTGCTAACATATTTGCAATTCATTAGAAAATGGCCTAATCTGTCCCGACGGAGCCCCAGATCAGCTTTTCTGCAGGTTTCCAACCAAGCATGTTATTCAGTACTAAGTAATGCGCTTAGCTGGTTCAGCCATTTTGAGTATATACAATGTGTTTGTTGGCAGGTTATAGAGAAGAACTCTGGTGGCTGGTGGTATGTACAGATTGGGGAAATGGAGGGTTGGGCTCCCTGCTCCTACATTGACAAAAGAAAGAAGCCCAATTTGAACAGGAGGACCAGCACGCTGACCAGGCCAAAAGTCCCACCCCCAGCACCGCCAATCAAGAAGCAGGACTCTGAAGAGTCCGCCCCGCCCAGCAGCCCTGCCTCCAAAGCTCCGGAGTCCCCCAGCAGGCCCATGTACGAGGAGCCAGAGTACGACATCCCCGCCGTCGGGTGTGAGCTGGAGCCAGAGCTGGATTCAGAGCTGCCAGGGGAGTCTGCAGTGGACGTGAAGAACGATGACGCGGTCCCAGAGAAGTGCTCCCAGCCGCCCTCCCTGCAGACCACGTCCTTTAAGGTGGGCGAGTCCACCGAGGACGTCACCAAGGAGGAAGAATCCATCTACGAGAACGACGGCTTCAGGCCCTGCGGCGAGGACACGGCGTCCAGCAAAGAGTCCAGCGGCGACTCGGACTCCCCGAAAACGATCTCTTCCTCGACGGCTCGCAAAGCATTGACGTCCCGGTCTTCTCTGGGGGGCGGGAAAGCCACGAAGAAGGTCCAGCCCGAACTGGCCAGGAGCCAGTCCCTAACCAAAGCCGAGGAGGCCAATCCCAGGTCCTCCTCAGATGAATCCGCCCGGGCCGTCACGAAGAAGGCAGGGCTCAAAAAAGACGTGGAGCACAAGATAGGCCAAAGTCCCTCCACAAAACCCAAGCCTGTGGTCAGACCCAAACCCCTCCTAGCCAAAACCGAGCCCCAGAGTCCAGATAAGATGGACATCAGCACCCTCAGGCGGCAGCTGAGGCCGACCGGCCAACTGAAACAGGGCCCGAAGACCTCCAGAGGCGAAGACTTGGAAACGGCCTCCGTCATCTCCTCAGAAGACTCTGTTTGCTCCCGGAGCAACTCGGACCTCTCCAGCATCTACTCCAAGGGAAGCCGAGGCGATTCCGATTTCGAGGGCTCCTTCTACCGGACCACAGACAGCTACGAGAAGGTGCAGGACTCGGAGATCAGCTTCGCGGCGGGCGTGGAGGTTGAGGTGCTGGAGAAGCAGGAGAGTGGCTGGTGGTACATCCGGTGCGGGGACTCAGAGGGGTGGGCGCCCACGTACTACCTAGAGCCCGCGAGGTCGCAGTCGGACACGGCCGGCTCGGAGTCAGACGGCACGCCCACTAAGCAGGGCAGCATGAGCAAGTCCAACAGCCTGGAGAAGAACGAGCAGAGGGTCCAGGCCCTCAACAACATCAACCAGAACATGAGGAGGTCCACCCCGCCCATCCCGTCCAAGCCTCCCGGGGGCTTCGGCAAGCCCACGGGCCTGGTCAACAGCGCCGTCAAGCTGAGGAACGGGGTGCGGCAGCTCGCCGTCAGGCCCCAGTCCGTCTTCGTTTCGGCGCCCGTCAAAGACACCAACATCCTCACTGGGTCCCTAAGGAGGAACGAGTCCCTGACCTCCACCGACCATCTGAAGTCCGGCGCAGCCGTGCGCCGAAACTCTTCCTTCAGCGTAGTCCGGCCACAGGTGGCCGATGTCAAGCTGAGGCAGCCGGAGAAGGCTGGCATGGGCAGCAACGACGCCCTGAGCCAGGTCGCCCAGAGGAACGGGATCCCTGTCTCCACCGTCAAGCCCAAACCCATCGAGAAGTCTCACCTCATACACAACAACCTCAGAGAAGTTTACATGTCCATAGCCGACTACCGCGGGGACGACGAGACCATGGGATTTCCAGAGGGGACCAGTTTGGAGGTTCTGGAGCGAAACCCAAATGGTTGGTGGTACTGCCAGGTTCTGGACAACGCCCGTCCCCAGAAGGGCTGGGTGCCCTCTAACTACTTGGAAAGAAAGAAGTAAAAACCTCTTGTACTTATTTGTTCAGAATAATGTAAATTCACTTTTAAAACAATGAAAAAAATGTAAACTAAATTGAAAGAAAAGACACTTTAGTGCTGGTTTACTAAAATGTATACGCTAAGACTGTAAAAACAAAAAAAACAAAAACAAACAAAAAAAAATTGTATTGTCAACTTAAACAAGTGACAAAAAACTGGGGGTGGCCACTCCCAGTGTCTTAAACGTTGTGGGGAAGGTGTTTTCATCGATATTGAAGATACAAAAAGGTTATGGGCACCTTTTTGAAAGGGCTTAACGTAAGTATCCAAGTGATGCAGGGCCATGATGTGTGTAGTAATACCTGCTCACAGAATAATTTTTTTTCTTTTTTTTTGATAGCCAAATGGGTGCCTTTGTTGATTTCAAACAGGATAGCTATACTGAAGAATCAACCGAACAGGAGTAAATCTTTTTTTTTTTAAATGACCAAAGTGAATTCAGTGCCATAGGCCTATGAGTATGGGACATCACCAAATGTTAATTTTGTTGTCCAAAGTTCCAGAGAAAGACAGGTTTCCACCAAAGGATGTTAAAGCAAGAGTTGGATTAAACTTGACTGCTCAAAACAAACAGGGAAAAAAATGTTGAAAGTAAAAAAACAACAACATGAAAAGGGACTCACGACTCAGTAAGAACATTTGAGCCCAGTAAACAAATCCTTTGTTTGTTCTTTTATTTTTGTTTTTTTGTATGTTTTTCAGGTCTTATGTGTTCTCTTGACTTCCTTAGAGATGTATTTCTGCTGTAGTCTTGTGACATCCAAACTACTCTCGTCAGCCTAAAATTTGAAGTTCTTTTTACCCTCAGGCAGGTTTTCTGTTCTGTTGCCTTTTTGTCAGACAGAACTTCTGTTCGTGGGCCCATTTTAATTGGTTTACTTTAAATAGCTAATGTGTGCCTCACATATGACTAATGACTTCACTTTTAAGAATTCATACGACTAAAATAAATTATTGCAAAAAAAAAAGAAGAAAAAAAAAAGAAAGAAAATATGTTAATACTGTTAAGCTTGAAATAAACTAAGCTTGAAATAAACTCATCTCATAACCAAGAAAAAAGAGCAATGAAGACAATTAAAACTGTACTCTTACTTTTTGAGTGATTTTCAAAAACTGCCCGCATTGAACCAGTGTTTACCCTAAATGGAGATAGGTTTACAATATGTACGTTTTTTTATTATTTTTTTTTACATGTAGTTCCAGGAAAAAAAAGATATTCTGTGTATATTGCTGCTGCACGTGTTCATCGTGTCCCACTGCTGTTGCAGTGGTATAGGAAATAGTTTACTAAGAACACAAATCTATACTGGAAATAAGGCTTCGTAATTGCCAGTGTATCCCAGGGATGTAGTAGCATTCGTGTCAAACCCAAAATGTGAGCAAACCAAAGATGGACAAAGTTGTATAGCTTTAGTATTTAATCGGTGGGTACCCGGAATATGGTATATTCATGAGAATACCCCTAAAGGTTTCAGAAATGAATAATATTGGTATTGATATCTGGAAGCACTTGATATCCTTGCCCCAAGACAAATAAAAGCACATATTGTCATGTAGGGGTTAATTTCATGCGAACATTTTAATATTGCTGTGCAGTATTATCATTTTTTTTATAAGTTGAATTTTAGGCAGTGGAATTGTCTTTGAATTTATACTGTACCTTATCTGACGTACAGCAACACCTTCAGCCCGAAAGAATATTCAGAAAAAAATAAACATCCAAAAAAAAGCAGTCATTGTTGAATACAAGTAGAATCCCCAGATGAAATTGACAGTGGAAGGGACTTTAACTCTGATTTGTTCACATCCACTCTTAACAAGAACGACGACGTCTCGTTCAAAATTAGTTCACATTTTTCATGGCACCAATTAACAAACTACTTCAAATGGCTGATGTTCAAGACGGCTGAAATATTTTTCTAATGAATATAGTGAGCCCTGCGGCTGGATTAAACACTAACTTCTTTTCATTTTAATTTCTGCTGGACAGTATTAAATATAGTATTAGACAAAGTACAGTACCTGCTAGATTGCAGTTATACTCTATATAGCGGAAAGTAGTTTTGTTGTGTGATTACACGTGAACGATAATGATGAATGAAGTGGTTCATTTTTGTGAATTAATGCACTTTAAAATGTCAAATCTGAGTGCGTTATTTAAAGATGCAGTATAATTATTAAAAATCAGCACATTATTTATTGAATGGAAATTGTTCCTTTTTTAATTTATAACTATTTAATATTATTATTTTTGTACATACCTGTTATACAGAATATGTAACACTGTCTGTCACAAGAGTAGTTACTGGCTGCTAGAACATTAGCAAACTAGGGCTGAGATACAGTGACCTTCTACTTATAACGTAGAAGTTGGACAATTTATGGATTGCTATTTAGGACCAAAAACCAAACATGTTGCCAAGTCTTGCTATAACAAATCTTGGCATCCCCATTTTGTTTGAGACAAATCAAATGGGCCAGATTACCATCTGACCTTGTTTGGGAGCCCAACAGATGGAAATGTCTTTAAAAGGAGTAATCTCTTTTATAAAATAGAAAGGACTATATGTATCATTGACTGTTATTTCATTCAAACGTTTGAGGAAAGGAGGAAATTATCTGACCCTATGGCTTGAGAGAGGAAAGGCAATTGTTTTTGATGAATTAAGTGGTCTGGCCAATTACTTTATTTTATTGGCGGACATTTCCTGTTGGTTAGAATCCCAACTGTAGATCAAGTAGATGGGGAAATTTGTGAGACACCTTGAAAACATTCCCTGCCTGAGTTTGGCGACCTCTTGTGATTGATAGCTGTTACTGCAATATGTTTTTGGCATGTTGCTCCCAGAAAACCTAAAGCAAAACGAAACAAAAGTACGTATCAAAATAACTGTATATAAATTGAATGTTTCCAAGTAACAATGCAACTAACTAAATTATTTCATAGACATTTAATCATCTTATTTGGATACCTTGTTTTACCCACCTCTCAAATTTAACCCTCTAATGCTGTATACTGCAACTTTAGCAATAATGGACACTTCTTATGTCGTTATTGGGCTTTATGTAATGCCTGATTATTTGTTTATTTATTTTTAAATAACTTTTTTGGCTAAATGTGGTTGTGCTATCAACATTAAGACATTTGAGTCAGACATTGTTATCAAATGTAACCCTTTTGCATGAACGTCTCTCAGAGGGTATTTCCTGTCTCTGTGTGGTGTAAATGTGAAAATAACAAAAAGAACATTTTTTTTCTGTTGACTCTGCTTAACATAGTATTGCCCTGAGTAAAACCAACAATCCCATAAAGAAAAACAAGCAACAAGCAATAGTTTCAATTTGACTAGGCTCAAATAAACTCATTTCTAACAAAGGGAATACGTCTATGACAAACTGGCTTATGACTGTCGTTAAACATTTCACAGCCTTTTTAATTGAAATAGTGTTTATGGGGATGGTTATGTTTCGATGCCATCAACGATAAAAGGATTTGAAAGATTTAAGTGTTTTCCAAACTCCACATCCTCTTATTTCCCGTTTTCTTCGACGAAGGCATTATTTAAACGTGTTAATTCACTCTAACGTTTAGCTCAGCACATATTAATAGCGATGGCTTTTGTTAGCTAAATGAAAAATGTACCCTGCTTGTTTGCATTTCTAAGATCACAAGGGAATTTTAATATAGTCATGCTAGTCTTTTCATACTATTTAGTTATGTAGTGGTTAGTCTTTTGTATTTTTTTGATTTTGTATTGTTTGAATGATTTACTATTGTTCTCCTCTTTGTATTTGTCATAGTCCACAAATTCTAATACTGAGAAAATGTGCAATAGAATGTAGGCATCTCACCACAACGTAAGCAATAGATGATATGAGTTTAATATGTTGCATTTTAGCACCGATTGATACAATCCCTTCTATTTAAAGTAAGTAAAGTAAGAGTGTGACTTGGCAACGGGCATGTTTGTTCAGCCAAAAGAGTTAGTGTTGCATAGCTGACCCTTAGACAGGGCGTCATTTGAACGTACATTGGCACCGTTTTTAAATTCTCTATTAATGCATTCATTATTTGGCTAACAATCTACAAAGAATAATTTGCAATAATTTTACAACACCATCGTAAGCCCTGTATGGAAATGAATGGGTGGATGTCAGCCAAAATAGACCGTTGCCTTGCAGTGTTGTGTGTGATCATCCTTCTCACGTCTGCTATGCAACATTACTACGAAAGGCCAGTGGCGGCCTATTGGCTGACACACGTGCTTATGAGGGTTTTATGTTGTCAAGGCCCACACTTTGTGCTTGAGGTGTGGTGCATACAACAAAACAAACAGAAAAATATCACTGAAAATGTTATGACTGAAAAGACATTTAGATAAAGTCCGGTCATCAACCATAAAAGGATCCTATTGTAGCGTTATGCTGGCCTGTAAATAGAACAACATGAATCACTGACCTCAGTGGTAATTGGTATGCCAGATGTTTTATGTTCTGCCCCACAGTGAAGTCCAGTGGAGTATGTGTGTGTGTGTTTGCGTGCGTGCGTGTGTGTGTTTGCGTGCGTGCGTGGAAAACTGCTGTGATGAGCTGTGAGTCCAGCCAAAACAGGATGATGGCAATCTGACATTTTGTGAAATTGTTAGTCAAGGCAGGCATATTCCTGAGTTGCCATGGTGAAAATGTCCTTTTTTTCACTGATCACATATTTACATCCAGTTTGAATTCAACAAAAAGAGATACACTGAGGACATTGATTTTTGATGGGTGCAATTCAAGCCGATGGGACAACTGCAACCTATTTGGCAGGAGTTTGAACTCCTGCTGAATTGGCTGCATTTGGCCAAATGACTTGCAGATAGATGTGTTGTAGTGTGCAGTTAAGTGCTGTAGCTAGCATCTGAATATATTGAGGCTGAGAACAGCGTTACATTTATTAATTCCAATTGTACTTTTAATTAAATCTGTGGTGTGAAGGTGTCGACATGACTTTATTGTGAGATTGCTTGGTAAACAAAATGTCTGTATTCTTGGTATTCCAATAGCATGTTGGGAAGTAGGCTGCACCTCTGTTTGGTTTTTATCAAGCCTGACCTGCTTTATATGCACAGGTTTCAAGTAGTCTACTCACAAATGCAGTTCCATTTATTCTGTAGTAATGTGGATTGGGTGAGGAAGAATGGAGCCCTTGTGTCTTAAATCGGGCCACTGACATTCGGTTTTGACTTTGGTTTTAGTGCGGGTGTTTTCACGGTGCCCACGCTATTGGGTTCTACAGCGAGTCAGCCATGTCGGAGAAAATGGATTAGGCGCACTACACCAAGTGAAGAGTCACACGGTGAAGCGGTGTCTATGGTACAGTGTGTCCGATGTCCTATTTTGCCTAAATAATACATTTCGAGGACTTCTCGGGGTTGACACTCTGGAGTCTGCAAGCTTGGTAATCACATTTTAAATATTGAAAGTTTCTTCCTTCCAGCCATTCCTCCCGAAACCTTTCGACGTTCGCGCTTAAACAGCGCAACCTCCATCTTAAGTCTCTTTTTCGCCACCATGTTCCTCCTCCGTGTCAGTTACAGCGGGCTCCAGTGCGACTAGCCGCTTCTTTATGTGAAGGGTAAATTTGTCAAATGTCTGAGTACGAGCTCGAGGTCTGAGAGAGCGTGGCGATGGTTCGCGTGCGGGTTGTGTTGCGTGAGGGGTTCTTATAGAGTTCTGTGGGTAAAACTGAGGTCAAATACGTGTTGGATTCGTTGAAGCATGAGCGTAGAGGAAAGGAGGATATAGATGGCCTACATACACGGAGTTTCACTGTTGCAGCAATGTATAATAGTATTGATCTGGCCAATTTGAGAGAATGTTTTTTTTTTCATGTTAGAGTCCTTCATCTTGGCTTGCATGTGAGTTATATATTTAAAACGCTTTTACAAGCGGATCACTTCGCCTAAATGTCTAAAACGATTTTGCTTAGATTTTTATTTCGCATTAAAGAAAAATATTTAGTGCCTACAATTAGTAGAAATAAAAACTAAAATGACTGAGATTCATATAATTGACGCTATTCGTGAAATGCTTTGTTGATTATATATCTATAATCAACCTACATATTTACTGATCTGTTGATCGCAGTGAATCCAGTAGCCCAATTTATTCAAAAGTATGATGGAAAGTAGGCCTTCTAAATCGTGGAGAGTCTTGAGTAGAAAGCTAGTTGTATGTGCGTGTCTGTGTATAGTGGTTAATGTCTGAGGGGTTATGCAAGTCTTTATTTTTTCTTCGAAGGGTGATGGGAATCATTGAAAGCAAACGGATAGAAGAACGCAAGTTAAGAGCGCTAGCGCTGGGTTTATTTTGGGGACGCTCTAATGCTGACCGCTCTGGGCTGTATCTTAAATCCCAGCATAGGAAACATCGTAGCGGTATTTGTGTGAGTAATGTGAGGTTGAAAATGGAACATGGATGGCTGGCTTTTATTTCTATCTGTGCTGAAACTTGATCTTCTACCTGCCAGCGTTTATTTTATTCAACTGCAGCTGCGTCAAGTTGTTTTTGCTCTATAAATGTTCAGCTCGTGCAGGAAGGAATGCAATACGAGTGAAAACGGCATCTTAACCCCAAGCTTCAAAAGAGCTATCTTTTGGATTAACCTTTGAGTGGACTGTTGTGTCCGAGCCTTTTTAAATTTGTATTATTATGTTTTATTTATTAATTTTTTGAGAGCGACGTGTTGTGACTCGATAACCATTGACTGACCTGCAAAAGGCTTAGCTCCATTCGGTGTTCATGAATCAACCCACCAAATCTAACAGCCGAAAACCAAAGTCAAAATCTGAGGTTCATATATATATATATATATTTATATATAGTTTCATTAACAAAGCCAATAAAATGTTAATGATGGCCTAATCCCAATTTTGCCAGTTTTCTTAACAGCATATCACTAAGGACCAAATGTAGCTCTAACGATCTTACTTGCATGACAGAAATCATATATTTTTTAACATTGTGTGACTACGCTTGTGCGGTATTGTGTTATTGGCAGCCCCTGTTTTCAAATTAAACAACACAATGTACATTTTTAAAGTTTTTTTTCTGAAGCAATGCAGCTTCTTCATCTTCAGTAGAATGTTGCTGTATTGAGTTTCATATAATTATGAAAGATAATCATTTTCCAATTGGGTTGGAGTGCCGGCCTGCTTGGAATGAGCAGATATGCAAGTGAATTGGTTTTGTAACTATCAGAAGTGGCCCTGACACTCAAGACATTCATTTTGAAAACAGGTGGCTGCCCATAACAGTTTATTTTGAAACTCTGTTTTTTTTTTTTTTGTTGTTTTTTAAATGATTTTTTTGTATCTCATTCATGTTTACATTGTATCTTACATTGCCCTAAAGAAAAACACTATAAAATGTATCATTATTGTTTCCTTGTTTGTCCTCACTTTGACTTTAAAAAAATGCTTTAACTTTTTTTATTTGACTAACCGTATTTGCATACAAAATGTGTACGTCATTATGTGATTCTTTTCATTTATGAATCACATTTTCTATCAACAGCATTGAGCTCATATTTTGTAAGCTACAGGGGAGATGTTTACACACAGGTAAAGAATAGCAGCAAAAGAGCACTGAATGAGTAGAAAATAACATTTTGTGAAGTTGTGAATGATGATCGATGACCTTGAAAAACCACGGACACAGATGGTTATGCAGCGTCTCAAAGCACCGACACACAATGCCGGCATGCATTTATTCTAGAAAGACAGAATGCGTGAAACAGAGGAATTCTATTGAGACAGATGCAAGCCCAAGGATACGTTTATCACACGCAGTTTTGTAAGTATGGAGTAACTATTTATCCTCCGTAGTTTTCAAGGATATTACCTGGTCAGAAACAGTACCGTGTTTTTTTTTAAACGTCAGAAGTACCTTTAGTTACCATTAGGTGGCAGTCTAAGACCTGCTGCAAAATGTAATCCACTGATTGAAATCGCTCGTTTGGCTTTAATGAAACTGCGGTATCCAGACTCCATTTACATTCATTTATCTCCATCAAGTCAGATATTCTTCCTTAAAAGATTTATCTCAGTCCTTATTGCTAAAGCTGTCTTTCACCAGGGTGATAATGCATTGCTTATTGGGGTGAATTGATTGACTTGGGTAAATTGTTAATCGAGATGTTAGGAGAGACAGTCAATCTCAAACCGGACCAGAATTGTATCAATACTTGGCCAGCTGAAAAAGGTATTGTCTTGACCTGTTTGCAAAATATCATGCATGAAAAAGCATTAGCTTTTTTTTTGTTGTTGCTCCAATTTAAAGAATTTTTACAATCTGCTCCACTGATCAGTTTTATGCTGCTTCAGATCTGACCGTTTGCAGTTAATGAAAATCCCCTTGATTCCTTGGATGAGGTGAGGTCATCCAGTGATTTGTTTTCAGTTTCATCCCTTCCAGGGCCTTCACTGTTGGAATAACGTGGAATAAGAGGATTAATATGATATGAGAAGGGGAAAAAAACAATCCACCTATAGTATTTCTGTGTGCATGGCAACAGAAATGGGAGAGTTTTAAGTCTTAGTGAAAATCCGCAGTGTGTACCAGGTGTATGCACGTTCTCCAGTGGAAGACCACAGCTCTCTGTGTGTGCTCGGTCTTGTTCTGAAAAACAGGTCTGCTGCATTTATAACGGAATATTAATATAATTTCTAATATATTTCAGGAACTGAGATTTAAAAAAAGAAAATAGAGGAAACCACAGGTTAATTGAGAAGTTTACTTTGAAACTAGAGCCCATGTATACAAGCGTAAGATTTGTTGATTTGCTGGTTGCACTGCTATGCACTTCCTGCCAGGTCAAAGAAAACAATGTACTACAAATCAGATGGCCTTGCTTCCTGTTTCAGTCTTTCTCTTATGCTAGAATTGAAAGTATTTTTCAGTACATGGAGCAGATGGGACCCGCTCTGCGTAGCTGAACTTTGCAGTCGCGCCATGAGTAATGGTTTTCTGTATTATTAGACATTAAATTTAGCTTCAGGTTTACTGTACAGTAGAGACACTGAATTTTAGGCTATTTTGTAGAGACGTATGACTGACGTGGAAGTAATAGGCCTAATGGTTATTGTTCACTCAAGGAGATGCATAACATGTACTAATCTTTTTAAGGTTGTCTTTCAACTTTGACTCATGACTTTATTCAAGCGTTCTCTGCAGCTGCTGAGCTCATTTCGCTAAATAAACAGGCACTTGTTGGGCTGGCAAAGTTAAAGGACACACTGCAATGAGAGGATTGAATTTCCCTCATTGTTTATTGATGTATATGATGTTTATTTTATTTTTTTTGCATAGGTTCAAGTGAGATGTAAGGTCCAATCCTTTGGTGGAGATTGCAGGCAAGAGATACATTCCGCTGACAAATTTACCTGATAAACTACTATAAATGTAATATACGAGGGCAAAAAGGAGCCGAAACACAATGTGGAAAGTTTATTGACAGCCACCATCATCTGACTCGAGCAGAGAACAGAATTTACAGACAGACCACTTAAACGAGCATTGTGTGAACACAAACTAGGTTGAGCGGTATTTCAATATCAGTCACAACACATTGAAAATGAAGTGAAAAGTGTATATATAAAACAAAAAATAGGCCAGATTCTTACTGTATTGGGGGGGGGGGGGGGGGTTAATTCCTGGGCTCTGTAAAGCCGGGACGGGAGACGGGACATCGTCCTGTGATTTTGTGATTTGGTCCCACTGATCACTAATAAGGATTGAGTGAAGTATGAACATGGACAGTGCACGGTGGATATTTGGGGAAAATAACCGTGAAGATTGTCAAGCTTCTGGGGGTTTTTCCCAGCTGCCAAGAGGTTCAATAAACAACTGGAAACAAAATGAGTTTATGGGATTCAACTAAAAGGATCCGTCCCAAATGTAAGGAGGAAAAACTTAGTGGAAAGAGAAAAATGAAAGGACTCGCACGTCTCAGAAATCTGAGAAACTGCAACGAGCGCAATAAATATACGCATCGCAAAAAGAAACCGCAGCACAATTTCGCAATCGCGACACGATGGAGTAGCTAACTCTTTATTTCAGGATTTATTTGAGGAAATTCATGTCCTGGCTAAAAGGGGACCAAAGCCTCATATCTGCATTAAATAATAATTAAACCCAGGGAAAGTGGTTGATTGGACATGCAGAAGACGTAATTGTAAATGTGGCTTGGCAATGCAGTATAATCGGGAGACTGGGCTGCTCACTGAGAACTACGATTCCCAGACAGGGTGCTGCCCACTGAGAACTACGATTCCCAGACAGGGTGCTGCCCACTGAGAACTACGATTCCCAGACAGGGTGCTGCCCTTATACTTTTGACCAAGGTAAATATCCTGCTGGGTTCTATGTTATGGATTCTATGTTTAAAAAAAAAAAAAAAGCAAAGTTGCTCTGGCTAAGCGGAATACCAAACGATGTCATGCAAAATAAGTCACATGACATGGTACCTACTTTGTGCATGCCTAGCACTTCCTACCAAAACACCCCCTAGATTTCACATTTTTTAAAACTTACAGGTACAGGTGGAGCCTTGCTCTCCTCTCAATGCTAAACGAGCTGAATCCGTTTCTTCACTGGTATGTTTGATTTTTTCAATTATGGTGTGATTTTTGACCACGTACGGTAGATCTATTATAGATTTAACAAAACAATTGTTAATTCTGTACATATATACATTCATACATACAACCAGATATACCTCTCTGACACATAAGTGACAAATATATAATAATAAATCAATGGCAAAATAAATAAACCTATTTTACAGTAAATAGTGAATATTTGTAATCATTTCAGAAAATAAAATTAAATGTATTTCTTTTCCATTGTTGACAAATTTGGTCAAAAAGAATACCAGCAGTGGATATGGGATATTCTCAAAGTAAAAATATCCCAGGACTGCATTTATGATTTATCAATGGGGATATGCGTTTAAAATTTAAAGTGACATTAACATCTTGCAACATTGATTGTGAAAGCTACATAAACAGCAAAGACTCTAGGATACTTGTTTTGAGAAATGTATTACACCAAAAAACTGTCTTGCTCCACTGATGAAATATTTCTTTCAAGTAGAGTACCCGGAATGAATATTACACCGAAAATATGTACATGTAAATGTTTTACATTAATTCTACATAATTTCACAATAAGATATATTGTGAAGTATTGCCAAAAGGCACAATACACTATGTTCTCCTATAGAAATCCTGTTCAGTTTTATTTAAAAAAATGAGATGATTATTTAAAGGAATCAATAATTCAGACAACATGGTCTAAATAATCTTTTCCAAACAATGTAAAACGAAAAAAAAGGGTTGACAAAACATATCTTTCTGGTATTGCTGCTGTAACCAAGGAATTGCTTTTCTAAAGTAAATTAACATTCAATCACTTTACACAAACACATCAAGCAATAGCCTATATCTTATAACCATACGATATTATGCATTGAAAATGTACTGTTGATTTTAGCATTTGCACAAAATAGTCACGGCAAACACTTTAGCAGCATATATTCAAGACTCAAATATTTAATTGTACGTTACATCACGTTATCCCTTTTTCCAAAAAAAACCTTTTCAAATAATTTCCCCTGGGATGTGAACTCTACTGCAGTGCTGAGGCAAACTGGGTGTTTTCTTTCATTTTTTATAGACATGGATTAATTTGAGTTTTTTAAATTATTATTATTACCAGCCTGTTTTGAGCCACAGTATCAAACGTTTCTCACACTCAGAAAGCTTATTATAAAACTCATAGGCATCATGGGAGTACCTGAAGTTTGGATTGGCAAGTTTAAAAAAGAAACCTGTCAAAAGTTGACCTGAATATTGTTGTTGACCGAAAAAGGTCAACCAAAGGTCGTGATATGCACATGGCTTATGTCATTAGGTTCAATCTGACCTTTGTGATGTATCAATTCGGTGATGTCATTTCTTTACCTTCCGTTTTGCCCATTCCACCTCCACCCCCAGAGTATGCTCTTGCGTTTGCTTAACTCTCACACAATTCCACACAGATATAAATAGAGGGACAATTTGTGAATTTTTGGACGCCAGTGCTATTCTGTACCCTGTTGCAGACGCGCGCAATGTAATTCAGTGGGCTTTTCGGCAAGATCAAGCCCGATGAGTCAAAACAACCTCTATCCAAGTATCCGTATATGAAAATGTACGGTGTGAGAGTACCACCATGTAAACTATTACTGTCATTAATGATTAACGATTCACCGGAAGGCCTGAACTACACTCTAGTTTCACACCGAGAAAAAAAAAAAGTAATCCTTATTGAATCTCGAGACTCCGAATACAAGAAGATGCCGGGTTTGAAACATTCGTGGCCCAGTCGTCATAGTCGCTGTGTCTGACGCTCGCACCCACACAAACGCGGCCCGTTTCATACAGAAGCCTCCAATGCAGACCCTGCACGTTGCAGTTTTTAATGTCCTCTGCTCGAAAGAGAGAGATGATGTGGTTTATTCATTATTCGAAAGGATATAAAATTGCAATACAGTAGGTACAGACTAGTGCCTATGGATTATCCTTTCTAATGGCATAAATATCAACCAACTGCGGGAGGGAGCGAGGAATATAATAGAAAAAAGGTTTTCCTGTAAGTGAAATGCATACTAATGAAAAGATGGGTTATAAGCTGGTCTGTAAATATGTTCCTCCAGGTTGTCGGTTACATTTCTATTTTTTACGTTTGTCGTTTATTTCTTGTACTAAACCGCCTGCTTTTGACCGAACCGTTTTGTGTATTCCGACCACCACAGCCGTAAGCAGTGTGCTGCGGTTATACTACGCTAGAGCATTATTTGGTGTTTGCTCAAGGCGGAATATGATACAATATTCGCAAACAATCGGGTCCCATTTTGTAAAGCAGCAGCCACAGGTTAAGGCTAGCGGCTGACTGGAGGCTGACTGCCCTGTGACTACATTCCCACTGTTATGTACATTGTTCCGTTCCGATCGCCATTTTGAGCGGATTCCCGCGAGATCCTAAAATCGTTATCCGGGTTCACAGTGTACAGGGTCACAAGGGGGAGAGGCCTTATCCTTTATTTATTTTTTTGGCTGTTGTAACCAGCGGTAAAACTGTACTTTTCAGTCCGGTCATGTGACCACTGCTGAGAAACACCTCCAGTGCCCGAAATCCCTGCGCTGGATTTGCAATTTACGACTAAAGTTTACGTCTACGTCAACCTTACTCCCTCACATTCTGTCATGGCGGACATCTTGTCTCCAATACAAGAACACATTACAAGACTGTACCTTATAATCATTTGCAGGTATGGGTGAACGGCAGGGTAAAACATTTACTAGAGAGCAGGACATGTTGTTTCAGCAGACCTGTTGTTTTCTTTTGCTACGGACTTCAGACACGTGTAATTTTCTAAACAACATAAAGCTGTTAGCCTTTTACCAATATTTACATACAAAACAATGTGACTGCAAAACAATAGACATTCACTGTATTGAGTTGAACACAACTGAAATAAATTTCTGTTAGTACCGTTTCCTGTCGAGGCTTCTGGGACTGTTCTTTTCCTTGGATTTACCTCAGTACTACACAGACAAAAGTTGTGATATGCAGAGGCATATTTCCAAACGGTTTGATAAAGCCAGGTTTGGATTTCTCATGTTCCAAAGGGCCCTATATGAACTGCACAAGAGGAGGATTGTGCTGGTTTAAGAAATGTCAGTAGAAATGAGACACATTTATAAAAGACCTCTTGTGTTTCCCACATGGAGAGACTCTTCCTGTATCATGTGACCCAGAGAGGGATAAAAAAAAGTTAATCTCCTGTATGGTTGGACCTGTTTGCTTTTTAAATATCTTCTCCGGTCCTTGGAGATGATGTCATTTTAGGTCAGTTTTTAATGGACTCCGACATCCTCCACGGAGTGACAAAGTGCATTGGAGTAGTACCGTGAAATTTAAACGGACCGCTCGCATGGGCGACCGCACAGCAACCAGAAACAATGACCACCTACGACGGGGGGGGGGGTTTGTGGTAAACGGGGTTAATGTACCCTGAACACTGAAGCCTCGTCTGGGCTCTGTTAATGTCCGCCGTCCTGGTCGGGCAGCATCCTTGGACGCCTACGTGCTACGGTAGGTCTTTATGATGTCTTTGATGGCCCTTCTGCAGATGGGGCAGCAGGAGTTGGCCATTTTCTTCAGCTTCAGGCCGCAGGAGTAACACAGGCACATGTGACCACAGGCGTAGATCACCGTGTCCACCATGTTCTCGTAGCAAATGGAGCATTCGTCGCTCCAGGCCCCCGAGCCTGATGGGAAGGTGGGGGACTTGGGCAGGCTGACGGGAGAGCTGGGAGTTGTTCCTGCAAAGCAGTGGGAATGACGGGGAATGCGAGTGTTAGATGAAGCTTGAAGAAACACAGAATAAGGAACTGCGGCTTATATAAGAGATATGAAGTGATCTGTGGGGAGCCAGTAATGTGCAGTGAGCTTATTAATAAATTAAATAAATTAAATTAAATATAAGCCCTTAAAAAAAGGAGATAAAATGTTCCTGTTCGAGTCCATATGTGCCGTCTGAATAATGAAGTCATTTTGGCCAGTTCCTGGCTGATGTTTGATCCAAAAGCGTCGCTCTTCTCTCGCAAGATAATTGAATTACACAGTTTCTTGGAAGTTGCAAGCACCCAATACTGGAACTTTATTTTTTTCCCCCCCATGCACAGTGATTGTATTTTTGCTGTGTGTCACTCGAGGGCCAGATTCATTAAAACTGTTCAGCAGTGCTACGTTTCTTTTTAAAACAACGTCCTCCGCTCCAGAATTCCACAAATAAACGAATGAATGACAAACACTGTACAGGTCATGGAAAACTGAACCTGAACTTTAACTCTTGGCTCAGATTTGAGGGCCAAACAGGCTGTGGTAAGGATGAACACCCTTATGGAAATGTCATATACTGTAAATATATTGTGACGATAATTGTTTTAAGGGCATGGGGGTTGCAGAGTGAGAGGGTTATGGCTATACAGACTCAAGAGGGGTTGGGGTTAGACTGAGAGAGGGGCGACGCTCACCTCCGGCCGAACTGCAGAAGGCTCCGCCGCAGGTTCTGTTGAGGGCGGGCTCCGAGCTGCCGCTGCCCAGTCCGGGGGGCGTGTTCGGGCTGGAAGAGGGAGAGCAGGGGGCCGACGGTCCACGGGGGTCGGCCTGCTGAGTCGAACCTGGGGTAAAAACCAGCCTCACGTTAACCCTCAGGCTAAATCTTTAGGTATCTTATGTGCGCATCTTACAGGTCCAGCTCAAGTGATTTTAGTTTACACTAATGTCTACTGTGCTGACAGCCACACGTATCTCCACCCGGCACACAGAATGCAATGTCTCACAAGTCCTTTTGATGAAAAAAAAAGAACATTTAATGGCAGATTTTCACAGAGAATGAAAAACACATTCAAAAATGCCTAAAAACCTAAAATCAAATTTGAGGGAGCATCGGATTTGTAAGTAAAAAACTTGTATGCTTGGGCAGAAATTAAAGGTGGTTTATTTCCATCCTGGGTTGTGCAAATTGCTTCCGTTTATATGAACACAATTCAGTTTTGTTTTAGTTAAAAGGCCAAGCGTGGGAGGGTGCTTGGAGTTTAATGCAAAGTACACCCATTTCTATTGAGCTTGTCCTGGTGTTTTTTCCACATCAGTTCTCCGAACTCAGCTTAAACTAATGGAATGGCAGACATTAAGTAGTGTTTATATACACACACACACATGCATACACACACACACACATGCATACACACACACACACACAACTTTTAATGGCTTCTCACTAACTTGTGATTGTATTAATTGTTAATAAAATATTCTGTCCAAATATGTCAGGAGATCTGTACAATATGGTAGTGGGAAGAATTCGTGTAACACGAACTCGCACTGCGGTTTTCATGCTAGTTATTGCTTCATGCCTGTAATTAGCATTAGATCAGGGATGTGTGTGTGTGTGTGCGTGTGCGTGTGCTGATTTTTGTTCCAACCAATTCCCCGGTATTAACTGGTCCAATGTGCTGTTTACAGTTACACAACGATCTAAAAAAATATTGATGTACTAAGATGTACTTCTGGAGTATAAAGCAGATGTACTCTCCTAATATGTGATGCATCGTCCACATAAAAAGTGGGGGCGGGGGTTGGGGGGGTGTAGGGAGTGATGATCATCAGCCTAATTAAACAACAAAGGTCGGAAGTGTGGAATTAAAGGCTTAAAATAACTGAGTTTCACACGCCCCTGCATTCGAGGTGACCAGAAATGATCTAAAGCAGAGAAGACGGAATATCTTCATTTCCTGCACACATTGGCTGAGATAAAGATAGAGCAAATTAGCTCTGACTCCATAATGTAGCCTAATAGCATGGCACAATTCACAGTGCATACAATACATCCAAATACTACTGCTGTCTTGATACGGTGGCAGTGCTAATGCGGATAATTGATTTATTCAGTCGTTTAGTGGACCAGGGCCTTGCTGTTTGCTGCTTAAAGATGCACATTAGTTGTTGTACGGTTTTCAGTTTTAGCCGTGTATAAATAAAGTATGTAGATTGTTGTTCCTGGCTCCGGAATGGAATGAATCTAAAGAATGCCATGTCAGATGAGGCCCAGATGACATTAACGGTGACACCGGCTGACAACGGCAGATAGCAACCGGGGGGGGCATCTTGTATGACACGCCACGTGAGCTGATTTGCGGTCGCTCACACATTGTTTCAGCGGTGTACTGATTAGTTTAAGTTTCTTTTTTCCCTCCTTTTTTGACGATAGTGAGACGCAGGTTTAGGTGAACAGCGCTGCGCGGTGTCTGTTACACTGTGTGACAAAAACAAAACAGGGGCCCGGTGCCGCTTCATCTTTCATCAGGTTACACCGATATTTTTAGAGCTGGTTAAGGCTGGCATGTGTGTGAGTGTGTGTGTGTGTGTGTGTGCCTGTGTGTGTATATGTGTGTGCGTGTGTATATGTGTGTGTGCGTGCGTGTGTGTATTGGCGGCCGCGTGGGCTGCGTGGACCCGGGCCCGTATTAGCTGGGCCGGTGTTCCGCACGGCGGACTCGTGAGGGTCTCCGCGGCAGCCGTGACCGTGATCTCTGTCGGGGACAGGGGTGCCGCCCGTCAAGCCGAAACATCTGACTGCCGGCGGTCTGAGTGTGCTGGTGACAACTGTCCTGAGCCCCACACCCGCCCTGCGAGCAGGCGTGATGCCCCGCCCGCCGGGCTTGGAGTTGAAAGGGAGGGGGCGTGAACAGCTGTTGCTCCGCTGGTTTGGAAAAGACAAAGTTATGAGACACAGACTGTAGCCTTAACCCCTGCTGCTATGAGGGGAATGTCCACAATGTGATACTGTGAGCGGTTAAGCTACTCTGCCATGCTTGCAATCCCATTGGTCACACGGAGAATGACAGCCAGGCAACACCCTTTCTCAGTGTGCATGCGTGTGTGTGTGTTTTTGTGTGCACGTTGTGCACAAACAGGTTTCTTGGATACATAAGCCTTTAATCTTATTTTGAAATATGTTTTGTTATGATAAATTACTTGTGATATACAGTATTTATCAAGTGGCTCATAAGGGCAATCAAAGAGCAACAACTACTTCTGTACGATACTAACAGTGACAATCTAGGCAAGTTTATAAATATCAAATAAACAAACTTTACCAAACCGTATGTTTAAATATGCCCAGCTTTAACATTATAAAGTAGCTACATACTGTATCTGAGAACATATTATTAGGTTGCCTAAATTAGTTTATATTCTAAATATTGCATGTCGTTAAACAGGTAAATTCAAAGAAAGACAAAATAATTATAAACTATATAATTATATATCATATAAAGTACTTAACCCTGTTGATTATGAGCATTGAGTATTGGTGCTAGATCTAGTCCGTAGGTAAACGGTGAGCACTGGGTATCCTTTAGTGGCAGGCAAATAGTGAGCATTAGTGGGCTGAATGGCCTGTTCTCGTTATTATGTTGTGTTATTGAAGCAACCATATTATTTCAGTACTGAGAAGCTGTGAACAACATTTAATTGATAAGTTGGCCGGGGCGTATCAGTCTACAGTGATGTATCCGTGTCTAATGCGCTGGATCACGTTTCAGTCACCAGGACTTGGCAGAGAGCTTTTATGAGTAGAAGCAACAAGGTGTTTTCCTCATGTATAATTCATGGGCAGATTACGACAGTCACCCACACACAGCGCTTATGTGAGTCACCCATGGGCGGCAGTGTAGTGTAACGGTTAGGGAACTGGGCTGGTAACCTAAACGTTGTAGGCTCAATTCCCAGATAGGGTACAAAAATTGCTTCAGAATATATCCAGCTGTATGAATGGATGCTATGTTACAAAAGCTGTGTAAATTTCCTTGGATGAGAGAGTTTGCTAAACGCCTGTGATGTAAGCACACGTTTTTGTGGCCGCCGGTGCAGTTGAAGATCTTGCGCGCGTGTGCTTTGTTGTGTTATTTTGTTCGACCGCTCCGTGGCGCGTGTGCAAACCGGCATCTTACGCAGCGGCACTTCCCACGTCCGGTTTAGCCGCGATGCGTGGGGAAATGTAACGAACGCGCGAATGCTAAGGGCCTGCAGACGGCACAGAAAAGCCTCTGAAAAGACGACATATCGGGGCACTGACTGCTGTCATATGCTGCCCTTTAAACCTCATTAGAAAGCTTGAGCAGAAAGTGAAAATCATGCGGGGTGGGGGGGGCGTGAGTGAGTGAGGTCACAGCCATTCCTGTCGTTTCTGTTTGGATGACTGCGGCGAAGGGGATGTCACAGCCACGCTCACCAGAGAGAGAGAGAGAGCGAGAGGGAGAGAGAGAGAGAGAGAGAGAGAGAGAAAGTAGAGATGGAGAGAGAGAGGGATAGAGAGAGAGAGAGAGAGAGAGAGAGAGAAAGTAGAGATGGAGAGAGGGAGAGAGAGAGAGAGCAAGTAGAGATGGAGAGAGAGAGCGAGAGGGAGAGAGAGAGAGAGAGAGCAAGTAGAGATGGAGAGAGAGAGAGCGAGAGGGAGAGAGAGAGAGAGAGAGCAAGTAGAGATGGAGAGAGAGAGAGCGAGAGGGAGAGAGAGAGAGAGCAAGTAGAGATGGAGAGAGAGCGAGAGAGAGGGAGAGAGAGAGAGAGAGCAAGTAGAGATGGAGAGAGAGAGCGAGAGGGAGAGAGAGAGAGAGAGCAAGTAGAGATGGAGAGAGAGCGAGAGAGAGAGAGAGCAAGTAGAGATGGAGAGATAGAGAGAGAGTGAGAGGGATAGAGAGAGGGAAACACAGAGAGAAAAACAGGGAGAAAGAGAAAAGCAGAAAGTAGAGATAGAGAGAAAAATAGAAAAAACAAAGAGAAAGAAAAAGGGATGGCGGAGACAGAGACTTAAAAACCCTTTATTCAATACAACATTAAATATGGATGGATGGATTAAATATGGAGATGGAGACAGAGAGAAAGACAATGGGATACAGAGGGAGAATGAGAAAAGCAAGTTGAGATGGAGACGGAGAAAGAGAAAGAGAAGAACAGAGATGGAGAAAGAGATAGACAGAAAGAGACAGAAAAACAGTCAGAAAGACAAAAAGCAAGGAGTAGAGATGGAGAGAGAGATAGAAAGAGAGAAAAACAAAGAGAAAAAGAAAAAACAAGAAGTAGAGATGGAGACAGAGAGAGAGAGACGTGGGCGTGAGACTGAGCTTCACTTGAGGATGTCTCAGAGAGTGGCACTAAGCCTCAGGACGGACGTGGGCGGTGAGCTGTTCTCCTGAGTGTGAGCGGAATGACATTTTAATGGAATACGTAATGAATCCGGAGGGGTGTGCGTAACAACAGCCGCGACTCCACATCGTGGGAGGAGACTTTCATTAAAAGGCATATGAAAGGATGTGAGATGTCACACAGTCACTCCACGTCTACGACACCGGCGTTTACAATCCCGCCGTCATTCGTAGTGTAGTCTGTTTGTATAAAAGGCTCGAGAACACATGAGGGTATTCATATAAGCAGCTGCCCATTCATTTACCCACCTCGGTGCTGGACTATTTATTCCATTCATTCTGCTGCATTAGGCCATATCTCTGTTCCTTTACTATAAAGGACAGCATGGATGGTGACCCTGAAAGACTTGATGTGACTTATGGAGGCACAGCCTCCATGTCACAAAGAGAGAGCTGGATTCAATCAACCCAAGGGCTTTCCGGAGAGTTCCATCTGCATTGTGCGTGTGAGTGTGTGAGTGTGTGTGAGTGTGTGCGTGTGTGTGTGTGTGTGTGTATGTGTACACTTCCCCCTCATGCCTGTTTCTGCCTGTCTGGCTGAGAGTGGAGTTATAATGAATACGAGCTCCCGTTCTCAACGCCGAAGTACACAAATAGCAGACCTATATTCCAGGACAGAGAACACAAACGGACGAAAAGCTTTTTCCTCCCTCTACCTCGTTTAAACTGTACCGTTCCTGGGGAGTGCAGTTTATGTAACGTTTTTATGAAAGGGACATCGATTATATAATACAAGAACCGCATTTAACAGATAATACTGTTTTTATGACATGTATGGTGTCTTTTGGAGAAGAAGACAGATTGCAATATGGTGCTCTGTGTACCATAAATGTGTGTGTGCTGCCCTCCCAAGGAACAGGGATAGCTGCTACGTTATGGGAAGGATGTGCTTTGTCTTATCTGTTCTGTAGTTACTTCGATGACGTTTCTGCATGCACTTATTGTATGTCGCTTTGGATAAAAGCGTCTGCTAAATGACTGTAACGTAACAGACAGAACATGTGTAAAAGGTTGTGTTTTGAGTGGGGGTGGTGGGTGTGGCAGAGGAGATTAACTCATTGCTCCACAGCAAACAGCAGAGGTCAGGGGTCAGCTGAGAGTAAACCCAGAGGTCGCAGTCCAAAGGTGACATTTCCACTGTTCAGCACCTACCACAACACATGACCCTCAGACTTCCAGGCCTGTTCCTATATCTATATTGCCAAGCTAATGTACCAGCGCTTACAATTTACTAGTTTCTATCTTGGCTTTTGCGAAAAAATAGTCACGTTCACTATGTTGTTATGCCTTGCTGCCATAGACCAGGTTAAACGCCTGAAATTACATTTTACAACCTGTTAAATCCCACATGAATGCAACACAAGACAATGTTATGATACCGTATCTGAACGCCTCAACTGGAACTGCAGACGGTATCCTGTAATCCAGAGCTCTTGTTTATACTGTCTCACTCCTTCTGTTTTATGCTTTGCACTGTGATTGCTTATTAGCTAAACAAAATGGTGCATTTCCACATCATAACCCATTTATCTTTACAAATCGTTACACGGGCGATTTGGCATAAGCACCCTGCTCAACGCTGCAACAGCAACCCCTCACTGTGGATACTGTGGTTGATGAAATCATCTGGTTGGCGGTATAGTTAGCCTAACCGCTACCTCTTGCTGCCCCACCCTACACTGCACTTACATTGAAGGGCTTCTCACTCTCTCCATCTGATCGGCATGTGTGCCATGTGCCATTATGCCTGGGACCAAACACACACAGGCTTGTTATGCCTGGGACCAAACACACACAGGCTTGTTATGGCGGTCCAAACACACACAGCCTCTTTGTGGGGTCCAAAGACATACAACCTCTTTGTCGGGTTCAAGCATACACAGCCTCTTTACGGGGGTCCAAACACACACAGCCTCTTTACGGAGGTCCATAAACAACACAGCCTCTTTGTGGGGTCCAAACATACACAGCCGCTTTGAGGAGGTCCAAACACACACAGCCTCTTTGTTGGGTTCAAACACACACAACCTCGTTGTGGGGTCCAAACACACACAACCTCGCTGTGGGGTCCAAACACACACAGCCTCATTGTGGGGTCCAAACACACACAGCCTCTTTGTGGGGTCCAAACACACACAGCCTCTTTGTGGGGTCCAAACACACACAGCCTCTTTGTGGGGTCCAAACACACACAACCTCGCTGTGGGGTCCAAACACACACAGCCTCGCTGTGGGGTCCAAACACACACAGCCTCGCTGTGGGGTCCAAACACACACAGCCTCTTTGTGGGGTCCAAACACACACAGCCTCTTTGTGGGGTCCAAACACACACAGCCTCTTTGTGGGGTCCAAACACACACAGCCTCTTTGTGGGGTCCAAACACACACAGCCTCTTTGTGGGGTCCAAACACACACAGCCTGTTTGTGGAGATGGCAGAGGACTCCTGAGGCTCAAGGGTTTGGCGACAGGGCGCCCACATAGCAACCTGGTCCTGGCAACCAGACCCTGAGGAAAGCCGTCTGTCTCATTAAAGCAGGGTGTCTGACTCACTTCCAACTGTTCTTAATGACAGCGGTGTTAGCATGCTGCACGTATAGCGATGTGCCAGGCTTCTCCCCCCAAAACCGCGCCCTCAGAAAGCTCAGGTTCACATCGGCACCGGAGCTGGGAGATGATATCTCAGTTTTAAATTTGCATTTATAGCCGGTCGCTCTCTTCTGACGGCGGCGTGCCGATACCGTCCAGTTGCGGCGAGCGTGTCTCGGGCGCAATGTATCGGCGCAGTTTGTAATGAGAGCTCGAATACCGCCGCCAATGTCTCCGACCGTACCGATCACGCATACGGATGGAGGTGCTAGGGACTGGGAACAGGTCAATACATCAGCGTGCGTTTTCGCCTAGGCTCTGCGTGGAAAAACGAGCGCTGGGTATCTGTTAGCATGTGCGTGATTAAAACGCATGCTTGCCAACTCTCACGCATACAGGCTCCGTCTCACACTCTCACGCCACCCAAGCGCATCTCACGGCAAAAAAATAAAGCCGCTCCCCGATTAAACTAATTATGTATCAGCCGACAGGACAGAGAGAGAGATTGATTCATAAACACTACAGAGAGACTGTTGATTGGCTACCTAGCTTTCACAGCACCCCACTTCAACTCAACCCCCCCTCCATCCCAGTGAATGCAATAAATCTCACTCCGGCCAGAGTTGGCAACCCTGAAAATGCATTGGCGGTAACAAAATGGACCGCGTCAAGAGACCTGGCTTTATCGGCACTCTCGAGTTCCTCCCAGACATGTTAATGGTGCTCAAAGTGCTTCATTTCGGCCCACTCCGGGCATCGAAAAACAGAGCAAGGGGGGAATATATTTAAGCGCTGTTTGTCCTCTAAGGAGAAGCGAAGAGGCGGGAACTCATTTAGTTATTCTGATGCATATCGCGTGACACTGCACATATCGATTGTGCACTCCAGATAGAAGCGTGAATGCATTAGGCAGGCAAAATAGTGATTTGTGACTGTGAAACAGACATTCATCTCTGTCCATTAGACCCCCGTTTACTCCAAATCAAATTAGAATTTAAAAGCCTTAAAGGGCATCTGGAGGCCATTCTTGGAAAAGAGATCAGTAATTATCATTTAGCATGTGTACCTACTTGGAGCTTGTAATTAATGTGTTTATGCACTAAGCACACATCAGGTCAATGGCTATTACAAGTCTGATTTCGGAATGCTCGCCGCGTCACGTCCAATCAGACGCTTTTCCTGGGTTTCCTTTTCAGAAAACTTCCAGCAGTTGCATCCTGATGCAGATTGAAAATGATCACACTGTCAGCTCTTGTTTGTTTAATCCCCTCTGTACCCTAAAATGGGAAAACGCCTTTACACAAAAACGGCAAACCGTTTCACGAGACCGGAAAACTCCCCTGTAAAGGGGGATCAAACGATCGACAGGAGTCTTCCTACTCGCATTCTCTTACTTCCTGTCCTTATTTTGTTCCCCGCGCAGCTTCGACAACAATGCAGTTTGCTTTCTTTTTCGAGCTCCTGGGACTTCAACCAACCGCTTCTGAGCTTGCCTAAGCACCGAAGCAGCCCGAGAACTCGGCGTGAAATCCACCAACAATAATATACCCTTTATTTGGCATTTAAAATTCCCCTAGGTTACAAAACCCATCAAAGTGCCCTATAAGAGGAATTAACTCATTCTGGACTTTGTCCGAGATTGTCCGATAGAAGAAATTTTCCTGGGGCTCATTTTCCAAATACTATTTACAAAAAAATTCTAATTAGTTTCTGATGCCAATCTACACATGATAAATCACAATTTTAAGGTAAAATGCACCAAATTCACAGTTTTCACTGTGCTCTAATGCTCTAAAGTCAGTGCTCAGTAAACTCAGTAAAATTCACATTGTAATGCACATTTTTGTATGCATTTCCGAGTTCAAGATTAAGACATTACATGAGAATCCTCCATGATAATTAAGAATCCTCCCTTGCAGGGGGATTTTTGGAAGTCTGGCAACTTTGTAGATATTTGGCAGCGTGAGAGAGTTGCAATGAATGGGCAGAAGGACACGCATCACAGCGATGTGACAGTGCTTACCCAGGATCCTCAGCTGCGTGATGGCGCCGTGTAGGCCGAAGAACATCCAGAGGGGCCGGGAGTTGTCCACGCAGACTTGCATCCCTGCACTGGCCCCGTTGTGGCTCAGGATGACCTCTCCCTCCTGGGTAACCAGGAAGCCCAGGATGTCGCTGCTCTGGAGGGGCGTGGGCACGCGGCACACTGCCCAGAACTCCTTGCGGTCCACCAGGGACTCGGGGTTGTACGGCAGGTCGCTGGGGCGCAGGACGCTGGGGTCGCACGAGGTCACGCCGTAGGAGAGCGACCCCAGGCGAGCGGGGTTGGACTTGGTCACCTTGATGAAGACGGTCTCGCCGGCGCGGAGCGGGCGGTCGGTGAACACCAACGTGCGCTCCTCGCGGGCGTGCTCCGAGCGCGCCACCGTCTGCTCGTCCAGGGTCCTGATGTGGGCCCCTCGGAGCTGGTGGAAGCGCAGGTCGCTGTCCATGTGCGCCGGCAGCAGGTGGCACTGCTGGGAGTTGAGCGAGTTCTGCGGGATGGGGCAGGCCGCCGAGGACAGGTGCAGGTGCTCCTCCTGGAGGTTCAGGTCGCACAGACTGACCGAGAGGCGCGACTCGTCGGCCTCCCTGCGGAGCGAGGAGCGCCTCACTGTGGTGAAGGAGCGTGGGCGCAGGCAGTCCACTGGCACTATCTCACTCTCTGTGGGGTGGGGGGAGAGGGACAGGAGGAAAAGTTATATATTTAAAGTTATATTTGTATGGTTTTCAGCTTTATTGAACAGCACAATATAGAGCAGGAGTCCTGAATCTCATCCAGAAAGGGCCGGTGTGGGTGCAGGTTTTTGTTCCAACCAAGCAGTAACACACCTGATTCTACTAATCTACCACTAGAGTCTTTTCTAGCGATGAGTAGAATCAGGGGTGTTACTGCTCGGCTGGAAAGCCTGCACCCACACCGGCCCTTTCTGGATAAGATTGAGTGCCCCTGATGTAGAGAGTCAGAAAAAATGGAGATGAGAAAGCGGGAAAGACATGCGCCAAAGGTCGCGCGGCCGGATTCGAACCACCGACGTTGTGGCTTGCAATGGACAGTGCTCTTACAGGCTACGCCACCAAGATACCAGGAAGGGCTATATAGAGTAAACACAGAGAAAAGCTTCTTCATCCGCCATTTAAGATAATCCTAATTTAGTAATGTGGGACCCAGAAGATTTTGCCAGGAGACCCTGGGCATCAAAAGCACAAATATAACGCTCAAGTCACGCCAGGGACTTCATTGATCAGTCAAAATGCCCCGAGGTTAGTTCTCAGACAAGACAAAACCAATTAAAAGTGTTTGGACGGACACATTTATCAATGTTCCTTATAAGAACAATTTCCTTTATGCTTGTTTTCCAAATACATATTCATTACTTGCTACAAATTTTGTATTAATCCCACAAAAACGATTTTTTATGAAACATGTAAAGCATTGTTCTACATAATAAGTAGCTATTTAAATCATACGAGTAATAGATCCTTCTTATTGCGAGGGGGGAGACAACCCCATGCATTCACATTAATATCATTCTAGCGTACACACACATGCATGCATGCACACACACACACACACACAGACACACGCACGCACAAAGAAAAATTGCAGGTAAAAAGTTAAATGTAGGTACATATTCGGAATATACTTTTTTCTGTTTTCCTATATTCAAAATGAAGGTTGGTATAGTGGAGTGGTCTTGTTAAATTCATTGTAAAAAAGGACTGCTGCTGAATGGCATGGGGTTCCCTTTTACTCATAAACAAGCACCCCAACTTTCTCATGGGAAAAACCGCCTAGGCCCTAGGCCTAATGTCCCGGAGGACTTTACAATGCATGTGCACATATCGTGCGGGCATCACAAAACTCCCGCCGTTTAAATATACACCTCTGCAGCCCCAAAAAGTTACACACATTCCAAACCGCCAATGGCATCCCCACTATCCCCTCTCCCTTTTCCATTTATATCCTCCAAAAAATAGTGGCCCTCGGACTGAGGCTGGGCGCGGAGCGGTGGGGTGCGGACACGGCAGTCCAGAGACATTCCCGGCCCGATAGCAGCGTCGCGGAGTAAACCACTTTTAGACTCATCAGGGCATGTGCTGGGCTTTCTGACAGCCGCTGAATATAACAGCTCTAAATGCGGCCCCCTTCTCCTACGCGGCGGGGTAAAATTAGCCTGACATTCGAGACGCCCGTTTAGAATGACGGACAGAGAGCCCCGTCCTGCTGACCGAGGGGGTCTGCCCCCACCCCTTCCACACCTCTCTCACACTCCTTCACTCTCTCCCCCTTGGGTATGGGGGGGGGGGCTGACACAGGATTTCCTGCCACTTCACGCCCTCCCTTTATTAAAACAGGCCAGAGAAAGACCAACTCAGCTCTGGTCGCAGATAAACTGCTTAGCCTCAATGACTTCTGCAGTGGCAGGTGAGAGGCGAGCGGCACCGCAGGCCCTGTAATCAGTCTCTTTCAGGTGTGTCAGGAGATGGGTATTGTCTACAAATAGCTTTGCAATCTAGACGTGGTAAGCCAATGCCAGAGTCCATGGTAACACAAACCCCGCTCTAGTCGTTTGTATTTTATTCATCGTGGACAGCCATGTCGCTGATTAGGATTTAGTGTCCTACAGTGTGATCGAGATAAAACATTTTAAAAAAACCTTGATACTGTCCCCTCAGAAAACATGCATTCAAAAAAAAAAAGAGAGACTGAGACTCCCGTGTCAAACATCAACCCCATGTTAAATATTAACGTCCGGGGATTTCGTCAGTTGGCAGTTTGAAACGGTGGAGCTGTTTTAAGTAACCTATTCGCTCTGAACGCTGAATCTGATTGGGCGCAATACCTACAAATCAATTTATTTGAGGGGGCATGAAAGGTTAGAGCCGATAAATATTGAGAGGGATCCAAGTAGGCCATGAGGGTATTAGTGGGCATCGGAGAGACGTGTCCTTCTGGGGAGAGACCACGCCGGAGCGGTCGCTGCCCGCCGGGCTGGCGAAGCCTTAGCGAATCGCGGCGTCTTCGCTCACGTTGCAAGCTAAGGAGATTAAGGGTTGGATTCGCGAAGGGGAAGCTTCGTCTCGTGGCTATATATGGAAGTGCGATCCCGGCTCGGACCGGACTCCAGCTCATTCGCTGGCCTTTATGAATCCAATCGACAAACAAACGCCTACCAGACTGCGATCGTGAGTTTGCCTACAAATCAAAAGAGATTAGTATGAATAAAATGAGTATAAATTCATGTAAGTATCTAGGGCCTGGGAAGTGATGCACTTTCAGTTCCTGAAGTGCGGTCGTACACCAGGGCTCGTTTCTCGCTCGTTTACACAGAATGCACTTTCGTGTACTGCATTTCAGAAATTTAATCGCAGGTAATGTAGCTCAAATGGGGAAAAAAAGGCTTTTGTGTTAAGCACATCGGCACTGACGCGATGCGTGTGATTTTTCTGTCTGAATCACAAGGGGATTTCACGAGTACACAGAATACACAGAGTACACAAAAGTGGCAAACTGGGGGTTTCTGGAGCTCCTAACTACTGCTGACAGAGGGGGGGGGGGGGGTGCACTAACCCTCTTTATTATACATTTTGGGGTGTCAAGCCTTGTTTTTTGGTCCTTCACAGAAGGATAGTCTAATGTTGACAGTGCACTCTCCAGACGAGAGCAGATCCGTTTCCCCTCAGTCTTATGTAAGGAGAGTAGCATCTGTGCGCTCACGTCAAACCAAAAATGTACAAACGCGCGTTGACCTGGAGTCTCTGTCAGTCTGACTCGTTCTATGGAGTTTGCACCTCAGTTATACCCTTTGGCTGTTTGAATGCAAATGCTTGTGTTTCAGTATGTGTGTGTGTGTGTGTGTGTGTGTGTGTGTGTGTGTAGCTGCCACATAATGATTGGGTGTTGAAGAACGCCTCCTAAATAATCTTTAAAAATCTGGAGCACACCGTGTGTTCTTCTGCATTCTTTGCATCCTCTGTTTCTTACGTCATTACTTTTCCAAGAAGAAAAATAAAATCCATGCTCATTCACTTTCTTACAAACCCTTGGTCAGGTTGCGTGGAAATAAATGAGAAATCAATAAATAGGCAGAATATCTGTATCTTTTCTGCTTAAATATTGACGTATCGGTCTGATTTATCTTTTATGGTTGCTGATGCATTGTGGGATTTACAGTCTTCACAAAGCTTTACGTTTTAGATCTGATTTGATTCACTTGTTAGATGCCCACTCATTGTTATGCAAGGGAGGTGCTAGTATAGGGTAAACAAACCTAGGTCCTGTCCATCCAAGATATTAAAAACCCTCCATTAAAAAGTAATGGGCTAATGTGTTGAAGTGCGTTATCTACCGTATCCTGAGGTATTGTTTCAGTGCTGAGGTATCGAGGCTCACCGCCTGTTCGTGTCGTTCTGTGTCAGTTAAATTCAATATGATTAACATGACAAGAATCCTCCTATAACTGGTTCCATCAATCAAACACGGTGTCATGGCAGTGGTCCTAGGACATTGGCGATCAATGCGTCTGCAGGCTCACATGTCTGTATTCCCAGGTCTAAATTGAAATGCTGTGTGTGTGTGTGTGGGGGGGGGGGGTAAGGCAACAGATTATTTGAAAGTAGTATAAAAAAAGTATTTAAAAAGCTAAGGTCTTCAACCCTTTGTAGGCAGTGTTGCAGCATGGCCTGTGATGGCTTGTGCTCATTTCATAATTCATAATTCTCTGACTCTCTTGTCAAATGTCAGTTCTCTGTACCTACGTTCCACAACGGAATGTTAATTATTTGAATAATTTTTTTCTTAAGTCTTGCAAAGTAAATGTACTGTGAACGGGGCACATATACTTTATTAATCAACCATTAAATCCCAGAAAGCCCCAAAGGCGATAGCACTGAAATGACTACCACTGGTGCTTATTAAATCACATCCTTCTCTCTCCATCAACTACTACGGACATAATGACTCCAATTTGCATGGCATTTGGAACCCTGGTCACGAGAGAAAAAAAGATCATATTTCCACGTTTAGCTGAATAGGCTTCCCCATTGGATACCTCGGGAGCAGAATATTTATTTGGGGGAAATCACATTTTCTACACGCAGGACGAGGGTGAGGCGTGCGCAAAGGCTTCAGCCTTATTGATTTGCGCCAATAAAAGGTGTGGAACACTTAAATTATTTAAGTCCTCTCTTCAAAGAAAATAATTATTAAATAAAAGCAAAGCCAATAGCGATGCACAGTTGGCTGAGCACTGCTCAATTCTTTCCATTACTCTAAAACACAACTGCAAATTGGATTATGCTGGGAAGCTCCTCGGACCAAAGGCCCGAGGGACGGGAGAGGAATTGGTTTTGTTGGCGATGACACCGTCTCCCGGGAGACGAGGGAGGTGTTGGGAGATGTGAGCGTGGGGGGTGGGGGTTTAACTGATCAGATTAACTGTACCGAAAAAAGCGTAAACACGGGGGCTCGTGCGTACCCAGCACAGTGAGACAGTGAGACGGAGAACTCGGGGCTGTGACACCTCAGGCTCATGTTCTCCTAGCGCCCTTGGTCCAGTCACGCCCTGTTATCTGGGTGAGCCCGGGCCTTTCCCCTGGTCGCCAGGCTCGATCGTCGGGAGGGTAAATACATTTAAAAAGGAAAGAGAAAGGTGGCTTCTGCGCACCCTTGTTGTTAAATGAAATCCAGCTACGATGGGTGGACCTCCTTTTCTGTTTGGCAAGGAGTACAATGGCAGTGCTCGCGCACGCAACGCAAATAATATGCACAATATCAAACTGACAAAGTGCCCGGAGCAGAGTGGAAAAGACACAAAGAGATCTGCGCACAGCGGGCCGAACCACGCGTCCTGGGGGAGACCATGCTGGCAAACGCGGCCAACGAGCGAATAACCCCCACCCCCCCCCTCCCGAAACCTTCCACACGGCCCGTCGCCGGGCTTGTTCTATGTGGCATGGCCTTTGCGCACGACGCACAACTACAGCGGGAATCGCTTGAATGCACCGCGCCCACCCCCCCACCCCCCCACTGTGGTGTAGTCAGCGTTTGTGCTGAATTTTCTAAAGACACATCCCGCAGCTCATGCCACATTCGCAATTACCAGGATTGGGGAGGAATAAAAGATGTTTTTGTGTGTGCTTGCTGTATCTCATCATCAGTTTTTTTTTCTTTTCTTTTTAAAAAAAAAAAGACACCACTCACTGGCAGTGTATCTTAATCAGAGAGCAAGACAGTGCATGTGTGTGTGTGAGTGGGACGGGGGAGGGGCGCTGAATTTATGGAAAAATAAAATGCAAATGGCGTCTTTGTTCCTGGGGCGCCTGGTTCTTTTTTTTATTTATTTTTTTGGTGAAGAGGAGGACGCGTTGGAGAGAGGGAGGAGGACCGGAGACCAGGCCAAGGCTCCCTCTTCAAACTGGCATGTGTGACTGTGCCAGCTGCCGCCTTCTCATTACGCAGCACCTGCTCCACTCCGCCGCGCCGCTAACCATTGTGCCGTTTGGATCTTTTCAGTCGCCTGGCTTAAAGACCTGCGCTTATGCGCGAGCTCATACCAGTTCTGACCGCCTCGAAAAATTTGCAACCGAAATGACAGTTCTTGGGTCCGGGTCTCCCCCCGTTTATCGGCCGACGGAGCGTTTTTTTCCCTTCTTCTTCCTTCTTTTAACAAACGGGGCAGCTGCGTGCATAATAAGAGCCAAAGCTTTTCTGCGTTTTAGCGTATTTGACAGAGGCCAAACTCCAGCACCTGTTGGGCTTAAGCTCAACAGAGAACCGTTTTTTCTTTTTGTTTCGTTTTGTCAGCTAAATAGTTATTTTTTCTCATCTAACCGACTTGATGAAGTGTGTAGGAGGGTAATGTGAGGGGATGACAGGCTTTGCTAGCTCTAGCGTAGTGCCGCGTAACCTCCACAAGGTCATCGTCCAGAGCGAGGAGGGGATTTGCGCTAAGTCTGCGCGGCGCGCGCTGCCCGGGGTTATCCGGCCTCTGCGGGAGTTCATCTCATGTGAAGCAGGGGAGGGGCTGAGAAGCCACATCTGTGCGCTTTTTAGGACCTGCTGCACAGCTGAAAGGGGGGTGGGGGGTGAGGGGGGTGGGGTGGGGCGCGACAGTGCAATGTTTCAAAAATCCTACGGGAGGCCAAGTGAAGACAGAGGCCTATTGGGCAATGGATACGCTGTTGTGGTCGCTGGCCAAGAGTCAGCCTGTTGTTTTCGAGTCCCCCGTGAAGGCCACGGGGACTCGTGGCGACACATGGTCACCGGGAAAGCACGACAAGCTCTTCGCACGGCCACAAAAAGGGCCGGTCCCTGAGGTCATTTCCAAATTTCCGCACTCAAATTAGAGCCTGCTGTGCTGGTCCAATCGGCTTGCGAGGGCCGAGACCGGCTTTCAGAATTAATGGCCTGATCATAAGGTACTTACATTAAAGCCTCTATTTCTTGCCTTGTCAACACTTCCCTCCCTCCCACCGTTCATTAAACTGATTATTAAATAGTACGGGGGAGAACGTTGAACAATTGATAGGCTCGCCAGCTGAGAATGTGGAATATTTAATTTAAATTTATGCTTGGCCAATCAGAACATTAGTCTTCAGGTGCAGGCATGAGGGAGCAATTAAACTGTAACTCAATTTAATCTCTCAACATTAACCTCTAAACTCAACATGACCCAGTACAACACTTACAAAAAGTACAATATTTCATATAAATGCAGTGAGAAACAAAAACAACAACAGCAACAACAACAATAAAAATAATAATTACATTTTTTAAAATTATATAACAAAGTTTAGTCCAGTGCAACAAGGTATCCATGTATGTTTATATCATATTTACCAAGATCCAAAAAACGAGTCTATTTTTCCATACCGGAATCACCTACATTGGGCAATACACAGAAAGCAACACTCCGATAATTCCGATAAACTGCTCATTTTCCTGAATGACTTTTCCTCGTTATAGTCTGCGGTCCTTGAGAAAATCACCCACTGAACTTTCGATTGATAATGCCTTTCTCAGACATCTGTAAGCGATTTCCTTTCATCTGCGGCCTTGGAAACCAGAACGCGCAATCAGCGCTCCCCTGACTCTTGGCTAACAGGAGGCATAATGATTTATCGTTTAATTGTGTTTCTGTAAGGTACTGCTGAATGGCTTCAATTATGAAGGCCCAGAACTGCTACATTCAGACATTTTCGCTAATTAGGTAAACATGTTAACATAGTCGGCAATTAAAGCTGCGTTCGCGTTCCAGTTTTGGAAAACGGCGCACGCTTGGAATCCATCATGCGGTCTTTGCTGTCAAGCCGCTGTTTAATCTTGCTCTGATAACCCATTTCCATACACTGCAGGTGCAGAGGACAGAAAATGACTACGACAAGCCTGGTGTACAGAGAATGGAGGTTCTTTGACTCTGCCATGGACGGGCACGTAGTATGAAATATGTGAAAGAAGTGGTCAGGTTTTGTCTGCGTTCCGTTGTGACCTGAAGACACAACTCTTCAGACTCCACCTTGAATGATATACAAATCTAGGACCTCTCATGGTACTTGTTCCCTGTGTTTTCTTGTCTAACTGTTTGTTATAGTTTATAATAGTATTTAGAATAGAATTGTAGCATAGCTGATTTACCCACAGCTTACTGTGAACTACATTCAATGTTCATTACTAGGGATAGCTGCTACATTATGGAAAGGATGTATCTGTTCTGTAGTTACTTCGATGATGTTACTGTATGCACTTATTGCATGTCGCTTTGGATCAAAGCGTCTGCTAAATGACTGTAATGTAATGTATTGCAGCTTTAAGATGGTAGGTTTAACTGCCAGGTGGGTTTCACCAATGCTTATCGCAACATTCAGTTGTAAAAATGGATGTTTAAAGTGATACTGCAGTCAAAAACTGAGTTTTCCCATTGAAAACCGATGTTTTGGGTTAGATTATGATCATATACAACTGTTTATGTCCGAAAATCTCATGTTTAGTCAAAATGTTTTTTTCTGAGTTTTTGTGTAGACTTACCAATACGCTGGTTTCTGGGGATTCGTGACGTCACTAGATCCTTAACATAAAAATAGTTGGAGTTGAGGTGGTCCTAGGGGTGGTCTCGGCTGGGCATGTGGTATAAAATCAGAGACCAACGGGTTTTTTTCCCTCTTTGAGACAGACAGTTCACCAAGACACACCCTTTCACTCCTTGACCGTATGAATATTAATAATATGACTACATGGCATCATCGTCATATAACCACACCTACTCACGAGTTCCAGTTCAAATTGAAGCGGTAAAAAAGGCCTTAGAAAAGGCTCTGCAGTATCTCTTTAAAAGCTGCATAAATGGCTCTAGATTAGAGCATCTGCTAAATGGCTAAAATGCTAAATCAGAATACGGATTATGGAGTGTGAGCAAGAAGGTTTGTGATTAGAAGGCCATTGGATGGAATACTGTTGCATTCAAGATTCTTTATCTGAACCACTTCAGACACTCTGTTGGCTTCTATTAATAGGTCATTTATGCAAATGTACCCCATTAAAAAACAGCATGAGAATCCTATAATATTGAACTGGATGAGTGCAGTGCCATATGCTCACAATGACTTCACAGAAATGAGCAATCATTAAAATTGTGGAGACTGGACTGTGGAGTATGTGACGTGAAAACAGTGAAACCAGAAGAACGGGAACGTGGGAGTACGACATTTTAAATGCCTTTCTGGGAAGAAAAAAAAATTGTGCAATTTAATTTGAATTAACTTTAAGGTAACTTTAATTAGTCTTCAGTGCTGATTGTTGATTACTAAATTGCTGTAAAAAAACAACCTGTTAATTTACTTTCTTCAACTTCTGCAGAGGTGGGGAGGAAGCAGACAGAGCTGCTAAGACTCCAAGCAAATGTAGTACATAAATGTTTATAAGCTTTTTCTTTGAGCTTTTCCACCCAATATCACATTCCCATTTGGTTCAATACTGAATTTTAGTAGACAATCTTTTGGATTACAGTACAACTGCTCAATGGTTGAGACTATTATTTTTAGAAGTTCAGGTTATATGCTTTATATTTTAATTAGTTGTGTTTAGCTGGGAAGTATTGAAAAAGAATTGACCTTCAGGCCAATCAAAAACCTTCATTAATCAAAACAGAACAATGTCCTCCCATGTCTGTTTTTATCTCTCTTGAATGATAGCAGAGATTTAGTTAAATCGTGTCCCTCATCTTCCAGGCCATTTTCAGTAATACAATCAGACTCAACTGAAAATCTAGTGCGATTGCCACAAAATAAATCAGTACATATGTTCAGGCAGAATAAAACCAGAACTAGACGGTGATATTACTCAAAAACAGCACAGAATACCTTACCTTACATGTGCAGCTGTAATGCTGCTTGATAGAGAACAGGAATGGTATATCAAAAGACTGTTACGGGAAAGTATCTCTCAAACTGCAGGGACCACGTTAGCCCTTTACGAATGCACACTTGAATGGGCTCGAGTCTATAGGAAACTGGAGATTAAGGGGGAGCGATCCTTGAAAGACAAACCCAAAGAACCATAACATTCACATAACGGTTAACAATAACCAAACTAAACCGTACTAAACCATAGCAAACCATACTAAAAAACATTATACAGTTACAGTGACAGCACATGCAAACGTAACAATAGAGCTATCCAAATGATAACGCAGTCAACAACACAGCTCCATTCGTAACTAGGCTAATAAACAAGTGAAGCTAGTCGTCATTAAACAGGCACTAGTGTTACAACTGTCAATGGGACAACCTTCCATCTGACGACAATTACCAACACTTATACCCATTTACACCGGTCAGCTCCTGCACTTCATCCGACCTCACAAATTCTCCACTTTGTGACACATGCGAGCCCCCTCACCACACACACAATCCCTGACACAAACTGAAAAGTGCACATTGCAAATTAACGCCATCGTAAAAAAAAAACCCCACACCACTTCACGTAATATCTTTTGACACGACTCTCATTGCCGCCAGCCATTGGCTGGTCTTCAGCAAAGCTGTCAGAACCGCAGCGTTGGGCCGCACCTGATGCCTTCCTATCTCTTTCGCTTCAGCAGTTCCCACATTCACACATGGAGACAGACAGCGGGTGTGAAACGGCCACGTGCGGGGCAGGGACAGCGTAATTAGTGCACAGATCCGGACCAATTAAATGCACTTAAAACCGTGGATAATCGAGGCGGGTGACCACCGATGGTGAAACTGCATGCAAGTCATAAACTGCAAAAAAGCAAAACCAAATGCAATTAACAAATCAGCCGTTGGGAAAGTTACAAAATTGTAGCCACATTACTGCCTTCCATTTTATTTTTATTTTTTTAATCCTGTCCTCATAAGGCAATGAGCCTATGACTGTACCATGTCATTAAAAGTAATTATGTATTTCTCCTTTGGTGAGGCAAAACACTATTTGATCTTAGTGCAGGGTGAACAAACCCAACGTTTTATTTTCTTTGAGCAGCGTTGCTGTGGACTGATCAGTCTCCAAAAATCTCCGCATTACCGATGACCTGCATCAGATACAGACATGTCCAGCTGCGCCAAGTCAAAGAAAACATGCACACATTTCAATAGTCCCACGGGAGGCCACAAACCCTAACCCTAACCCTAACCCCATAAAAATAGTATTTATCTCCCCAAAAACATTGCTTCGATTTCATCCATCACAAGTTAAAAAACTATCATGAGTCCCGGAGAGCTGTACGGTCTGCTTGTTTTCTTTTTTGCTCACTCCTCAGCACTTAATTGATTCATTAATGCAGCTGATTACACAATTATCTCACCTCATCTGGTTTCTTGGGTCTGACCTGATTTTAAGGGGAAAACAAAAACCGCATCACACCGGCATCAGGGAAAAGAACCGCTGATATACAGCAAGGCTTCCAATGAGTCATATATACAGTGAGATGTAATCCACACGTATATAAATGTACATAAACTATGACATAGAAATTTTGTTAGCTAACATGCTATGCACTACCTAGACAGGGTTTTAATAAAGTGGGTCAAAATAGAGATAGTAAGTTCCTTGTTTTTATACTCAACAGACCAGGGGATGCAACATGTGTTCCCAATGACAAATTGGAAGTGAAAACCATCCCCTGGTGGCTGCTCCAAGATGTCGGTGTTGTCTGGTTTCAACCTGCCTGCAATCGTCTGATTGTAATGCATATGTTTTTATATCAATCCTGGCACCTTGCCTTGCCCTTTTGACTGAACTGACGCTTTCTGTGAGGTTTGAACGGAAGGCCCAGGGAAAGCATTGTCAGTGATATGTGACACTTTTTCAAAAGATATAAACAAGCTGCAACGCTTTCGTTCCCTCATCCATCAAACTTCCCTGAGTTTCCCGCTCGCAAAAAAAAAGAAAAAAGAAAAAAGAAAAACATGCTTATTTTTCCTGTAACAAAGCCATCACGCTGACTGGAAACATTCCCCGATCACTTGAGTTTTATCCTATAAATAAACACGGACAAAATCTGCCAGATTAAAATACAAACCTGGGGACAAAAAAAATCAACAAGTAGTTTATTAAATTGATTGTGGATGAGGTCTTAAACAGTGTCAAATGTTAACGGAGATTCAGTTCTTATCCTTTTGAAAGTCTCCTGTTCAGGAGGCGTGAGAGAGAAATCCGAATGGAACGAGCTTAATATAAACACCCATTGTGCTTTGTCTTTCCTTCACAGGTATTCGCAGTGGCACCTGTGAAACACATTCGGCTCATAGCTCATTAAACAGACGGGCAGTGGACCGCTTACTTCATTAGGAATCGATGGTTCTACAGCGCTCGTGGGGTTATTCCTCACAATTAGACTCTAAGCCTGCAATATTACCTTATGTAGCAGAGAATGAAAGTGTCGAGTCACAAACCTATACGTTTTTACACAGCTATCCAATTTATATTTAGAGGCACCAAATTGCAAAAATATGAGGCGACAGTTATTTCTTTGGTCTTTATTTAAACCACTGTTCAAAGAAGTTCTGTGATGAGAGTTCTGGAGCTTCAAAGATTATGTGGCATATCCTTTCGGATGGGGCCAACCTCTCCAAACAAAATAACTCCACCTTCATGCGACTGTTATTGAACGTGCTTGTAGTCCGAACGTGCCTATAGTTCTCACAGGATTGTAAAACGCAATATTAAATTGCATCCAACTTAAGCCTCAACCTTTCCTAGTCTAATGAGGGTCAGTTTCTTGCACGATATTATCAGTTTGGAGGTTGATGAGATTTATGGAAGTAAATTCTTTACTCAAAATGAATGTCAAAGTCTGTTCCATACAGTAGTTGGAATCCCTGCTGACATTATTTTTCAACCTACACACATCATATATACATATCTTTTAATCCAATGTAGAGTTCTCCAGACTCATATAGCTGTATGCAGATTGTTGTACATCTGATGTATATAAAAATCTCTCTTTGAAAATCATTATGGATTTAGTTTTACGTTATTAGTTTCGATACCATTTCATAAATACTGAGATTGGAAAAACTGAAAATTTTAAAATGTCTAATGCTAAATCATATTATGGCCCTTCACAAAAGAAGACACTGTATATTGACTGAACAACACGGTGAATGGCAGTGAACCGGCCATTTGTGGAACAATGAGCGCATTCAGAACTTCTTGTCTGCTGCATTGCTTTCAAGATGTCGTTCCCAAGCCCCTATTATTTCTGATGTTCATTAATGGCCTCGCGCTAAAGGCCAAAGGGCCTGAAGTGAACTTGAAACTTCCACACTGCAAAAACCAAATATTAACAAGTATTTTAATCTTATATTTAAACTTTAGAATCTTATTTCTGTTTTTTGGTAAATAAGACAAAAAGATTGCCAGTGGGGTGGGATAGTTTTACTTATTTCAAGATTTGCCAGTGGGGTAAGATAATTTTACTTGTACTTAAAAAAGCTAATAGTTTAGAGAAATAAATAAGATTTAAAGTCTTATTACAAGGCACTTGTTAACACAGACATTTTTTGCAGTGCAGAACTCTGTGAAACAGCTGGAGCTGCTCAACTTTGCCATATGGATCCATGGCGTACGTAGAGACGTAACTCGTGGACTGGCAGATGTTTATCGAACTCCGCGTTCACGCTGTTGGTAGGGAAGCCCCGGGGACACGGTTTCATTTCACTTCGATGATTCTGGCTACACGTGGGATATTACAATAGCGCGCTTCAAGGTCCAGACTTTGCTGGGTGAGTCACTTCCAGGCAAAATTCAGGAGGTCTGTGGGGTGACCTTTTCCCAGTGTCGAGATGCGCACAAATGGATTTGCTTATGACAATTTATTGCAATGACTTAGAGCCCAAAAGGGTGAGTCACAAGCAAAGCCAGACGGGCCGAACGGAGTCACACGGTGTTCTGAAAACAAAACCTCTGCTGGGAAGAGAGGTGAGCTTTATCCCTCTCTCTTGCCTGTCACAAACTGTTACATTAGGGAGGGTTTAAAGGACGTGCTATCGTGCTAATGCACGAAGCACACGCAGCCATTATAACTCAACAAAAATTTGTTAGGAAGGCATCACCTAGTAACACAATTGCACCGAGAAACAACCTGGTGTGACTTGAGATGTTTAAGCCCTGCAACCCACAGTTAACCCCGGGGTCACACTCTATTATTTAACACACCTTTGGAAACTCTCCCAGACAAAGAAAACTGACCTGAACATTCTCACAATTGTAATTACCCGTTTACTGCATAGCTACAGAAAAAAAAAAACAGCAAATTCTTACACACAATTTATGGGTCATTTCAAGACTGGGAAGCCATTTTGACATTCAACCAGCTCAGTTAAACTAAGCTAATTAAGGGAAATGAATCACGAAGACAAACGCAACTTTCACAGAAAGAAAGAACGCTTCATTCAGCCAAAATATGAACGGCTTGCTTGTTGGAACTTGGATTGTGAAAACGTTTGGCTTGACTGGAAGACAAATGAGAGACTGAGAGAATGAGAATAATGGATGTCCACCAAAAGGGCTTAATGATTTGAAAGCAAGCGCTTTCAAACTTTACAATTTCAAGATAGTAACATACGTAAACAAAAGTTCTGTTTCAGCAATTCTCTCTTGAATAGTGTGTAAAATGTACTGTTAAAAAGTAATTCTCTATGTAATTCTTGTGTTGCTTTAATTTCTTTTTCAAATATAAAACACTTGGATTACCATTAAGGGTAGTAATACAGGCAATATTGCTTCTAGGGGGTAATTATTTTGCATTATATGTACTTAAAGATAAGAGCATTCACTTAATGAACGCATTGGTGTGGTTATTTCTATGACTTAGAGGCAGGAGGGCACAGGATATAACAATACCACTATTATTACTGTCGAATGAGGAAATGCAATTTAGACTGTACATGGGAAGGCCTTGGATCAGCGGTCCTTTTCCCAACCAGGGTTCAATCCCTTTATCATTAATCTCACAGTGATTCCACAGCCTGCATCCCATACATCTTCACGTCTCCTTTAATAAAAAAACTGCCGATAATTCGGGAGAGGAGGGAGGGAAGATGGGGACTGTATGGGATTAGCGCAGCACCAAAATGACAGCTTGATTAGAGCTTTGTATGGAGAGTTCAAAATAAAAACTGCAATGCAAACCTTAGCGTTCCTATTTAGATAAATGCGTCTCTGGGTCTAATGGGGAGCGTCAATGCAGTCTGCAATGCCTCGTGATTGCAGATCTCTTTAAATCCTGCGGCATTCAATATAGCATCAATTCAATGTGTTGGGGTGGAGTGCAAATGTTTTGCTTGTCATGGTTACATACAACAGGGTTAATTGTGGCAATGGGATCTTAATCACGTACGCACATAAATTTACTTAGGCCACAATCATATCCATCTAATTACATTACAACAGAAATTTACAACACACTGCATGCAGTACAGTTATAAACACCAGTATGCTCAAATAACGCACACACACACACACGCACACACGCACACACACAGACACACATACACGCACACATACGCACGCACGCACACATACGCACGCACGCACACGCACACGCGCACACACACGCACACAAACAAAACACACACGCACACACATATAGAGACTAGCATCCACATGAAGAAAACACTGTAGAGTCTGACTGATGGGAATATATCTGACTCAGAGTGGACATTTTCCCAATGATTTATCTTTCTCAGGGCATATTGTGGATTTACAGATGTACAGAAAGACTGGTCCAGTGAAGCTTGGGGTAAAACGTGCAGCCATTAAATGCCATTAACGCTTGTGGGTAGAGTGCAGCCATTAAATGCCATTAACGCTTGTTCTAAGGTAACGCAGCAGGAAGGGATGACTGCGATTGGCTCGGACAGATCCCACCGTTGACGAACAACCTTCAGGTCCTCAGGTGCACGCTGGGTAAAAGAGAGCCGCTCCCCGCCGTCCCCCGTTACCATGACGCAAAGGCGCAGCTGGGGGACGTCGCAAAGCGGCTCCGTATCGCTGAGACGAGGTCATCGAGCACATCGGATGAAAAGAGAACGGAAATGGAACGATCTGATGCAGAAACAGGACCGCTGAAAACGTGTTGAAACTGAAAACGTTTGGCCGCTCACAGCACCAGCCAAGGCTGCAGTGATCTCCTAGGCGCTATTACTTTAGCTACCTCACATCATTTCATATCTGGAAGAACAACAGTCAGACAGAAGACTCGTGCAATGATGTAATACCTTCCAGCGACGATCCACTTTTCCCTAAAAAACGCTTGTGGAGAATTCATTTATTTTTCCAACGGGCCTCCTCAGAGAGCGGTTCAGCTTAACAGTCGAGACTACTTCTTCCCCAAATCCAAAACCATTAACAAACACAGCCCACAGAGTCTTGACCCAAAAAGAATTGAAAGCCATAACTGACTACTTCACTTATCTAAGCAAATCATCTGAAACGTTTTGAAAGAAAGAAAACAAAGACCATTAATAATCATGGTCTATTCTATTTAATGGTCATTTGAGTACTGCAGAAGTCTCCAGAGTCATACTGGAGTCTGCAACAGAGTAAATAAGTCATTAAATCAAAAGAAAAAGAGACACTCCCAGCTCACTACTTGCGTATTCTGAAAATGACACAAGATAAAGCCTGGAATTGCCTGAGCTGAGGCTAAGAGACCCTTCTGAGCGATGCTGTGAGCAGCATTTAATTTTGCTTCAGGGTCAAGGATCCCTGGAGAAATGTGTTAGTTAGCCATTATATTCTGCCTCAGCAAGAGGCCGGTTTATTGGCCAAAGTGACTGCGATTGGGGTTTGTGATGACCGTCTCGCTCTCTGGCACGGTTTAACCAGAGCAGACAAAGTGTCATTTTTACTGCGACTATTTTCTAAAGCCACCGTTCCCCTCGCCCCTGTCGAGGAACACGAGCCTCGCCGTGTGTGACATCACCGCGAGGGACAGAGCACTTCAGACGCAGCCTCGAAGGGTGCGGCGCTTCAGATAGCTCCGCTCTCGCGCCGAAAACAAAACGTCCCGCTGTGAGATACGAGGCCGGGCTGCTGTCAATTGGCACAGCTTAAAATTAGGTTAAATTGCCCTATCTGCGGAGCATGTGAGACCCGTACTATTTTTAACCCAAAGGGATGACAGCATGGGTTCCCTAGAGAGTAGAGGGACGCTTCGTTGAAAATGTTTCAATGGCCGAAGAACACTTGGCAAAAAACCTTATGATAACCGCTGACGTACACACTCATACGGTCATACGGTCTGCCCTGTCTGTGGCACAGTCGGTACTAAAGTCATTATATTCGTTTTTTTTCAAAAACATACATATTAACTTATCTGTGTGCATCTCATGCAAATGGTGCCTGTTGACAACGACTATATATGTACACAGAAAGCGAGAGGAAGAGACCACAATGCATTCTTTCCTTTACATTTTCAACAGACTACAGACAGTTTCTGAAGAGGTCCTGGCTGCAAGTTAGACCAACAGGGCAATTGCATGCTACTGATGCAGGCCAAGATATTCAACATCCTGCTCAGTTACTGGACTCAGTGTGTAATACTGTTCGCAACCATGAATACTGTATTCTGTGTGTATCTGTTGTATAATTACGCTAGATATACCACTCTGTGGCATAGACATGGTCAACCTGTCACATCTTCTGCACAACTAAGAAAGGTTTGACTGTAATGTTTTGACTGGTTAGTGTCTCTACCAACCTGATACTTATATAATATAATATATGTTATATAATATATGATTTAACAGCATACTAACTGTCTCTTTACATGTACAGTTACTTAACTCAGAAACTCGTACAAATATTCTGTACTATGCTATGCTCCAGTCAATGTATTCAGTCTTGGTTAATATAACCTGCTAGCAATGCGTATAATAAATAAGGCATAGAATAAACAGTGAGGGCTGTGAGTGAGTGATGCGACTGGTTTTCAAACAAGGGACTTTTTTTCCTTACGCTTCCATTGTGTGGAAAAACTCATCATACTGGTTGGGCTTGTTTTCAGACCACATGCACGGTTTTGTTAACCCCCTGCGGGTGGCAACTTTTGTGTACCGTCAACTGTGTTTCTATGCATCAGTTCTTATCTCCTCATCTATTTCCACAGGAACATGTCGAGTGAACTCTGGAAATTATGAAGTACTAAAGAGCTAAGAATGCTTTTCAGGTAGATTCCAGCATCCCATGACCAGAGATTAAGCGCAGGATAAGGCACAACCTTGAAAAAGGCTAGTATGAACTTTCTTTTGAGGGAACGTGATGAAGCGTACCTTCAGACAGACACCAATGAATTATGGAATTATGAGCCATGCGTACAGGGTTGGAGTGAAATCCCGGGAGTGTGTGTGGGGGGGAGGGGGGCATATATTTGTAAATCAGGTGACCCCCCCTCTCCCAGCGTTGAGATTCTTTTCACTTACCGAGCAGCTGCACACCTCTGGTAAGGCCGTAGACGTCGATGAGCGCCCACAGAGGCTCGATGGTCCGGATACCACTGAAGAACAGCATGGGGCTGGAGTCGTTGATGCGGTAGAACACCCGACCCTTCTTGTCCACCCAGAAGGCGATGACGTTCCCCTCGTTGCCGAACTCCTCGGGCAGGGCCTTGGCCCAGAAGCCGCTCTGGGACACCAGGTCAGGACAGGCGTACTTGGGGAGGCTGTCCGGCGTGATCCGGGACGGGTCCTTGGCGGTGAAGCCTAGCCGCAAGGCTCCGCTCCAGCAGCACTGTTTTTTGGTTATCTGTGGAATAACGGAGGGACCGTGTCCTATACCACGTACAGTAAACATGCGCATCACCCAATAAAAGCTTTCATAATGTCACATATCACGTTGAATAACTTAATTACTCTGAACAAAATAGTAAAGTAGACGACTGTAAGGGGTGACACGAAGTCAAGCAAACGCAAGTCAGAGTGCCACGACACTCTCGGTTGACCTGTAGCATGAAAGCGCTTTACAACAGAATAAGGCACCCTACCCTTCAGAATGGTACCCTACCACATGCACAGTAGCTTCATTTTCAGACAATATGCGCTCACCAAATCGGCAGCAGGATGGCAAAACATTGGCTTAGAAATTCGACTAGGGTAAGTTGAGAATTCAAACGTTCACTCAAAGAGCCTAAAATATTTCCTTCATAGGAATGCTCTCTGTAGATAACCGAAACCTAAACACTATGTTTATTGTTCATTGTTCACTTTACAATGCCTTCGCTAATTATCTGGTTACGCTAGCTAACTGGGTCATATGCTACCTCTAATGCAAGGAAAACCACAGGAACTATTCCAGCGTGGCATTTACAGGCACATTATGCTTTAGCTTTTTATTGATTCAATTATTTTTCAAAGACTGTTGTTTTAAAAACCACATTTACTGTATTTGTTACCTAATTTATGAGAGATATAATCTCTTTTGTGCCACTCTAGGGTGGTTAGCAGCTCTCAGCTTCCCCCAGGAAGCTTGACTTATCACCCCAGGTATGCCATACATAATATTGAATATTTTTATATACAATGCAAACTGAGACATTTGACATGTGCGCACAAGTTGATCTCTGGGTTCAGGCGATTTGCAAAACAACTCTAGACAGAAAACAAATACGGGCTTGTGGAAGGCTTTGGGTTACAATTACAAAGCTTCTTCCAAACACATTAAAGAACTAAATGAATCACCGTAACTGTTGTATAGGCTGGTACAGGTCTTGTTTTTTGGTTGTTTTCGCCTTTTACTTTAGGTTACTGTTACATATTAATAGAAAATTTGTCCCATACATATGTTTAAATAAGGTTGGACTGAGTTGTGGAAACCTGTTAATCTACTTTATCCCAAAGAGGAACAGGTAGAGACCAGAAGGGAACTAACAGACAATAGAGCAGGATTTAGAAAGGCAATCTCATTAAGGGATTGTGGGGGTCCAGACCTACCTTGAGCCGAACCTGCTCGTACAGCGCGATGGGTCGGTTACTGAAGGTTATGGCGTTGCAGAAGCTTCCCTGCCTCTTGACGGATTTCTGGGACAGGTCCATGACGATCTGGGAGCCCTTGGCATTGGGGTGAAACAGCAGGGGGCTGGACGGGAAACGGGCACACTGCTGAACGGGCATGCATCTCTTGGGCTTGTGGTGACACCGGTGGGAGGCGGCGGGAAAGGAGCCGCCTAGAGAATCTGGGCAGAAAAGGACAGGGATGTCGTCGGCTGTGTGCGAATCAGAGCCCTATCTACCGCGTCCTGTTTACTCAACTGGAATACTCAATAGTAGGCAAGTGTGCCGATTCGGACACGGTATATACTGCCTGGTATATACTGCAAAGCCACAATGTGCTGAGTGCACTTTCTTCATATATCCCATTTAACCCTTTAAGGCAGGGATGGGCAACTCCAGGCCTCATGGGCCGGTGTCTATGCAGGTTTTTGCTGCCACCAGTTACCCTGGCTCAATAAGCTAATTAGTCATATACTCAAACACCAATATTTAACTCATTTTAACCGCTGACAGAAAAACCCTGTATACACACTGGCCCGCGAGGCTGGGAGTTGCCCATCCCTGCTTTAAGGTGTAAGATCACAAATACGTGATTAGAATGTTTTTAACTGAACATTCTAATGCTGATGTAACAATCACTCCTGGTAACTGAAAGCAATGAGTTCTAGAACACCGACTTAGAATTTTGGGGGGGGAAAAAAACATTCCAAAAAAGCCTACTCTGTGAAGCTGTGGGGTTCCTCTGATGGATCCTTCTGCTTTTTCAATGAGGCAGCTGTTGCATAGGCAGTGCACACCAGGCCACCATTTTAGTCGCTGCTCTACACTATCTGGTCCATCAGTTACACAGGGTGAGAACCAGAGAAATCAGCCCAAAGATATTAGCCACGGACTGAACAACAGACAAAATGATCTGTTCAGATCGAAGGTCACAGCTGAACGCATTCCAGCCTAGACATTCCAATCACAATCTATAAATCAATAATGTTTCATAACATGTCTAAAACATTGCCTTGAAGTTGTGCTTCCAGTGCGCAGGTTAGCTGAGAGTTGAGCGCCTTCGCCTGAATGACGATGATATAACTGGATCTGAGGCAACCTTTCTGTATCTCAAGGGAATATGCTTTGAAAGGACTTGCATTTTTGTTTCCCCTGCATGAATATTCGATCACTTAAAGACCAAAAAAGGCTGTAGATATACAGCTGTGTACACAAAACATCCCCAGTAACAAAGAAGGGTGTTATTATGCAAGTCTGATCTGTTAATTTATCAATGCTAAATTATGCAAGACTGGGCATTTGTTATAATAGTGTGTCACAACTAAAGTGTCATCACACCGCCATAGATTAGCCACAGTTCTCCCTGAAGGCCACATCTTCAAAGCAGGGGAACATGCAGTAGAAAATAACACTCTAGCTAATGTGCCTGATTGTTCATTCATGTTAAAGTTAGATTTCATGACTTATACAAGGTTACGTTTTCATACAAACATGCTAAAGTCATTATTTCAATCAGTAAAAATGACTAGCAGTGGGACAATATAGGCCCACACTTTCAATGTAAAATGTAACTTTATAACAAATATTTTGTAGTTCCAAACTACACAATATTTTTGTATGTCAGTCTTTGCGCCAAAAGTCCTAATTAGAGTATTAGAGCTTTATAGTATAAGAATTTTGTAGTATAAGAAAGTCGCTTCAAAAATACTAAAAAATATAGGCCTACAAGCTGAGTAAAATCCACAGGAACAGCAAAGCTTTCTTGGTGGGGTTGTGGATCACTTGGAATTAAATTAGAAATTCTATGCGGTTCATGTTTAATGCATTGCAAGATGCAGTGTGACTGAACGACAGTCTTTATGCAGGTATCTTTAAAAATAAGTCTTTATCCATGACAACTGCTACTAAAGCTAGCAACCCTTTTTTTTTGGTTTTTCTAAAATTGTAGGCTGACTCAGTGCAGCTCAGTGATGTGATGAGCAATATGGTTCATTTTTTTTGTTGTCATTTTTGTTAGGAACGGATTTGTCAAATCCTTCCTTTTTATTCACGGCTGGTGGTGCTTTTAAATTGATCGTTTTTATTCTAGACTGAAGGAGCCTGTGTAGAGATAGTGACTGCCTTTTTGGAATGGCAACACAGGACTCCAGGAACACAACACCAAAACCCTGAAATGAGTCCCATTTATTGAATGGGCTCATTATATGCACGTTTATTGGGACTGCTAAATCTTGTACACATATACATTGTGTCAGAGATATCTTATATCACAACTTAATGTACACTGCCTGGCCAAAAAAAAAGTCGCACGCTCTAATATTTCGTTGGACCGCTTTTAGCTTTGATTACAGTGCGCATTCCTAGTTGCGTTGCTTTGACAACCTTATGCAACGTCACAACATTTATTTCCATCCAGCGTTGCATTGTTATTACATGATTTTTTCCCCCACCAAAGAATGGTCACATCACACAATATACTCTAAATGCTGGGAGCCAGCTAACTATGTCATAACTCAGCACACGGGAAACATGTGCCATTAAATACTGTGGTGTATGGATTCAAGTATGGAGGGTGTAGCCTTTGATGGTCTTCACCTATATCTTGTCATTTGGTATAGAGTAGTATTTAAATTTCCACTGAAACCACCTCCATTCTTTAAATGCTAACAAAACCGAAACACTTACGTAAGAACTCTCATCCAACAGCCGGCATGTGCATTTGTCCATTAAGTTACAGCCCCTTAGGCCAACAGAAATACATTGTTGGCAATACAGAATCTTTAAGAGCGTTCATGTGTGAGAGAGAGAGGCTTGCTCCTGCTCACGGCCATGGAAGGGATTTGTATGGCTAATTTACGCAGTGTCAAGGGTCAAAGGCAAACCCAATTTACAACTGCCAGGTTTAATACATTCAGCAAGCACCAATCTCTGTCCAAGGCAAGAGCCACTGCTCAGACTGAAGTGACGGGCTGCGTCTTTTCTAAAACCTGACAAGGGCTGATGCGGCTTTTACAGCACAGCACAGCGTGAACCCAACTCGACCGAAAACACATTTCAAACCACAAGAGTTTATTATTGAAAGAAAATGTTTCCTTATTCAGCTGGACCCAGAGAATATGAAGATAGTGATGCCAAATTGAATTTAAATGTTATTCTATATCCCCCTCTGAGGTGAAATGGACATCTAGAGAGAGAAAAAACTACACCCAGACTTAATCCATCCCAGAAATGTGATTTTTTTAAAAACAAAAAAAAACATCCTCTGCTTCCAAAATGTTAATTCATCAGAGGAATAGCGCATGATCATGCTGACCTTTCACCAAGTATCAGTCTTAGAACATGAAAATATCCGTGCTATGTTAATGGCTGAAACAAGTCACACAAAAAACCCCAAAAACAAATCTGCATCCAATATTGACAAACATGCCTAATATGATTTCATATGATCTCTGCATAACCATAAGATTTATCATACTGTCCATCTACATTGCAGTACTCACACTCAGCCAACATATCTAGTCTGGTTACATACTGATCCATGGTCTTTACGACAATGTCCGAGTCAATGCTACAGAAGACAGGAGGTTGTTAAAGATGTCTTTAATTCCCAATTGTCATAGTCAAATTGTAAATGAGTACATTGTAGTGCATTCTAGGTACTTCTAATAGGGCTCCAGCGTGACTCAGTTTACAAAGGTGTTAGAAAGTAACAAGCAGAGGTTGAGTCCTAGACATAATTAGGCTATTTGGAGCCTGACCTATGCATTAGTGGACTATGACCAATAGGCCCCAGTAGTGCCACCCAATTGCCTTCATCCTGTCAGGGTATGGTGGCCTTAGGTTACCAGTTGTCATCAGTGGGGAGAAGAGCTAATTAGCACTAGCCCTTCAGTAGCTTGTTGTACGACCAGCAGTGTGGAAAACAGTAAGTGGCTGACAGGCGAGCCGTCGAGCAGGCGCGCTACTGAAGGAGTGTACGAGCTCAGGTGTGAGGGTACCTGTGCAGGTGTGGGTGTCGCGGCGCTAACGCGGGAGCATATGCAACGGAAGCAGAATGAGAAATAGGTATAACTTTCTCTAACGAGACACGCTCTACTTAACTGCACATTATCCAAGGCGGTTTGAAATACCATGTATTTATACGCCTGGATATGTACCGATTGTTCTCCAGTGTTTATACATTGTGGTCCAAGTACCTTGCTCAATGGGGACCTCCAGGATTTGAACCGTTCTAGTCTAGGCCATTGCCCTATCCCAGGAGTAGGCAACGCTGGTGACGTTTCTGGTTCTTGTTCCATCTGAGCTTGATCACAAGAGTTTGATGGATGATTAAAAGTCTGAATATTCACCTGCATTCATTAAACCTGATTAATTAAAATGAATCCTGTTATGTAGTTATAGTTACGTAGTCATAGGATGGAGCAAAATCCAGGACCATTTCTGGCACTGCAGGATCACGGTTGTCTACCCATGCCCTGTCCGCTAGTCTTTAACCTTCTAACGCACACGTGTTTACAGCTATTCACATCTCCAGGAAATGAATAAAAAAGTAAACATTATCTGAAATTGACAACAGCTTATCAGTCAATGCCTTCTCGGACTACATCACATTAATTTCCTCCAACTGAGATAGGCCATTTTGATCCAAATCTTTTCTGTGCTGGTCCTCTGTATACGATGACCTTATCCCACATAGGAATATTTTGGTATTCAAACTCGGACAACTCGGCTATATTTAATGTCTTCTGTATTCTTTCATGGTTTTATAATATGCATCATTCACTAATGTTTCATAATCTGACAGGCATATCTCTGAGCTGCCATAATTTTCTTGGCCATTAACAATGTCTACATGGTACTGCACACTCTTCCAAGGACTATGTGGGAAACATTATATCATTTATCTTATTAATGACAGTAGTCATCAACTATTTTTTTCCCAGTACTATTGAAATGCACGGAGACATTCCAAGAAGCATAATGCCAGTGCAATTTGTCTAATGGTAATAATCTATTACAAATCAACACACCTGTACTGTAAACATAGAGGAAAACTCCAAGGTTACACGGTTGAAGAGAACAAATTCTTCACAGCCTTTCACACAGAACCCATTTTAGTTAATAATTACTCAGCGCATACAATAATTAGCACAGAGCATGCCATTTGTTTCAATATAAATTCATTAAGAATTTGGGTATTTATTTACGAGCTGATTACAATTCACGTCTTCTAAATCAGGGGTGTGATGATCTCACTGATATCATTCCGCTGACCTGTAGATGTCAGGGGTTTTGTAAAGGCTCAAATAACAAAGAGGTCTGACATCTGACACCGGTGACCATGTTACATCATCATTAGAACGGCATCGTGTGTGTGTGTGTGTGTGTGTGTGTGTGTGTGTCAGATACCTCCCAGTGCGATTTTGAAAGGTCAAGGCTGGTGAATTTTTGGGAAAACATTCCCATATGCACCTGAAAGCTTGTGACATAGCGATGCGAAATGAGACATTTTTCTTAACAACCTCGGCAATAAATATGACGCCATTTCTGACTGTCGGCAGGTTCTTGTAGTTTGCTCTGCGGCTTCGTAAAATTGTTCTGCTGTCGTCACACCTGTTTGTAAGAAATTGCACGTTCCGGCAGATTGCTTACACATACCGAACGCGCACTTAAAAAGGCCATGGCTTTTACTCTGCAGTATGGGACAAAGGCCCCAACGGCTTGAAGAGATGTAAACAAGCAGGTTGTTGGAAGTATTTAAATATTTGTTCAAGCCTGTGTAAATTGACTTGTTGGCAGCGCAACCCTATGATGATCACAACTAGCTATTTCTGTTCCGTCCATGTTTTATCTTTGCAGGTGAATATCTGATTGAAGTCATTACTAGTGTTATGTAAGAGACAATCGTGGCGCCTGCCGCTGGCTTCTCTACAGAAGCACTGGGCGGTAAAAAGCTTCTATCTAGGGTGAACATTCAGAACACCTCTAAGTTCTGAGGGAAAATATACAGCACTGTACTTCTGGCTCAGTCCAGCTTCACCTGTCAACCATATACCGTTAAACGGCAGTACATATGCAGGGTCACACAACACTTTCATTTAGTGGAAAACTTTAGATCAGACTTTACTTGAAAATTAGGGATTATGACCATTTTAGAATATATTTCATGAACAGACCCTGTCAGCTTCCCTGATTTCTCTCATTCGTGCGTGCGGCAGGTTTAATATGTAAACTGCACCACACTCCTCATAAGCTGCCATGCTATCTTGATCATAGTATTAGGCCATGTGAGGCTAGCCTGTTAGGTGCATTCCTGTCTAATTAAAAGCACTGCATTCTTAGTGCCCCGGATTCATCCGTTAAATGCCCTTTGCCCTTCTGAACCATTAAGAAAGCCACCTCTCCCTCTCGTTGTCTATTCGAAGCAAGGCAAGTGAACACCAGTTTATTAGCACATTATAGCCCTAGCAGCGCAGAGAATGCTAACCTCTAAAGCAATTTTCCTCGCTGCTCTCAAAAAGAAAAACATTTTTGTATTCGGATCTAAGGGGGAACCAACTTCGATTTAATACCGATGGTGCTGCTCTCAAATGACTTTTTATCATGAAAACTGAAAGGTCAGTGCTGTGCTAACGCTTTAGTCTGGCTAGCAGTGCCTGGAGATATACTTTGACAAAAAACACAAAAAAAACCCTGCTGATCTGTGTGGAAAAACACTCGTGAAGTAGACAAATAAATCATGAGAATCTACTCGTCACTGATCACAGAACTTTTTTTGTTCCCTGTGAAAGGCCTTTATTTTTGCTGTGAGATCCAACAACCCTGGGTTCTTTACAGCTCACAAAGAGCAGCATATCCCAGATTTGACTCACCAATGGAACCGTAACAAATACAAGGGCTGAGGTATATGGGATGGGACAGGGTCCGAGAACACACCCTGTGACCAGGAGTTTACCAGGATGTTCAAATCCTAGGCGAGGCACTGGTGTTTTATGTATAAGGTAGAGGTACAGAACCAAACTTTTACAGTATGTATTCTAGTGAAAAGTTTCTACTGGTTATCTACTGTACATCTACTAGTTTCAAAAAATATTAATAGGAGGCACATGAGTTTCCACCGACCTGCCTTTGTTGTACGTCAGCTACAGTGAACCTGAGAAGAGCCGGACACTTCCCCATTGAAAATGTATCTGGGCTGATGGTATATTGGCCAACCCCAGATACAAAAGTAGGCAGGCAACATGCCATAACAAACCAAGTATAAGCAAGTGTGATTGTTCTATAAAATAATCCTTTAGTATTGTTTACGCCCAGCTAGGTAGGATGGTGTTCTTCACATATTATTGATATCTCACAAAACGGAAATCTACCTTGTGTAGGCCAGATCTACAAACCTCTATTATAGGTTTTTTCCCCTCTATTATAAATCAGTCAGAAAAATCCTACATTTGGTAGTGAGCAACCTGACTGACAATATACTGTAGGATGGTGTGGGTAGGCCCCCAAAAAAGCTATATTCTTAGCCAGACTCCTGTGTCCAAAACATGTGAACAGTCGGTGTGACCTGATTGGCTGATGTAGTCAAATGACAAATATAGCAAAAAAAAAAACCAAAGGTGGCTCAGTTGAAACACAGCAGAAGACACAGATATGTGCATATTTTAAGAAAATATATTAAAAACAGGAAAGAACATGACAGAAAAGAACATGGTGTGCACGTATATGTTCATGAATGCCAATTCTGCAAGTGAATTCAGCACACGAGGCTGGTATCATCCTCAGAGAAACCCAGTGGAAAAAGCACCATCTTCACATTACCTGTCCTCCATCCCTCCCTCCCTGTCAGTGTGTGTACCAATCACCGCCTAATACGTGCCTTAGGTCCCCCAGGATCCAGGATGCATCCAGCACAGCACTCACACGCCCTCTGGGTAAACCTCAACATACGAGAGGCTGTCAGGCCACGTCAGCGTTAGAGCTGGCTGGACCGAGACAAATTAAGGAAGTAAATGCAAACGGCCGTTGCGTGATGTCATACATTTGCATTATTCTTTGTTTTGCTTGAGTAAGAAAGTAAGAAAAATCCTTCCCTGCTTCCAAACAGCACAGTTGGGACCTGAACGCAAAGAAGGACCGGATCATGAGACTGTCTGGCTTGCTATGCAACTCCACCAGAGGACCTTGAGTATTAGGCAAACTAGCACAGAACCACACCAAAGCACTATTGAACGCGGGGCATAGAGCTCCGTAGTCCCACCCACTTTGGTGACAAACGTCTGGTGCCACTTTTCTGAAAAATTATAATGGGTGTCAATGGACTGAAATATATATATATATTTTTCTATATTCAGGCAGCTAGATGTTCAAAACATCCAAGAGAGGGGTCATCACATTTTAAAATAATTTATAAAATTGGTAATTTGAAATTATGTCCAACAAATACACAACAAACACGTTGTCAGAAAAACAACTAAATTGACTACAACATCCAGGCTACTCACTTGCTCTGCTCACCACCACTGCTGGAGTGAAAGCCATAAAGCTGACACTTTCCACATGGCCAGACTGATAGTGATACTCGCCCTTGGTGATACTCTTAGTTTCACTTCCATAATAAGACAAAGTGATAGCCATGTTCGCTAGCAGAGCGGCCGGTAGCTACTTCTTTGACCGGTAGCTACTTCCATAATAAGTTACAAGAGCAGATCGAGTGATAGCCATTTTCGCTAGCAGAACGGCCGGTAGCTATAGCTGGCAAAATCGGGAGCCGGCGATGTAGAACCGGGGATTCTGGGTAGTGTTATGTTTCTCAAACTCCATTAATTATACGATTCAAATTTTATTTAAAAGCGGTGTTGAGTATATAATGGACTTTGTATCATATGTATGTCAAAGTTTGGTCCATTTAATGATCCTAAGGGTGACTGAAAGATCCCGAAGTGGGGGCAGGTAATGGCTTCCGGCAGTCTTCCGGAACCAGCCAGGGATAGGAGGGGGCGGGACTACGGAGCTCTTATAGTGAACAGTGAATTTTAAAAACACGGTTTCCACTTAAAGGCTGCTTTTTTTACAATGCTTATGGTGCGTGCAAAGTTATATTCAACGGATTGATAAAACTATTGTGACCCTTACAACACACATTTATTACCATTGCTGCAGCAGCTAAACGTATATACTTTGTCAGTAGCAAGACCCACTTAATTAATCATAGTTCCCTCCACTTTTTCTGCGATACTATATCCTCATAACAATACATTCTTGTAAATGGTAATTTTGTTCATAAGGGCAGAATATTCATACCATGTAGCCTATATTATTGGAGTGGGAAACATTTGCAATTATTATAAGCCAATTTAACCGCAGTTAGAAAGCCACCCCAGAAATAACGATCAGTGACCGTCATCTGCATGTCGTGGGATCCACAAGGACTGAATTCAATGTCATCTGTAAATGGCAAGTAGGGTAAGGAACAATGACATGGTACTCTCATTTTAATCAACTTAGCCTATATTTAGAGGCTGCGGGCTTCTGTTTTATGCACAGCCCATCTTGGTTGTGTTCCATGACCTTGGCACGAGCACTATGGTCAAAATCTTTAAAAATGGCCACAGCAATAATGACATCCACAAGTGATTCTCCGCACATTCAAGCGCAAACTCAATTACTGCAAGTGGTAACAGTAATCTGTTTGGCTGTAAAGTGTCAAGACCTAATACCCACATTTCCCCTGAGAACTGTAGTGTATAGGACACTACCGTGACAGATCGGCTCTTAACAAAAGGTTGTCTATACTGTACTGTGGCACAGCAAACAGAAAGAGATCAATAATGTTATGTGCAAAATAAATAACTAAAAAAGGCTAATGATGGTAAAGTCTAAAAAAATCCCAAGGACATGGTTGGCCTTTGGTGAGAGGCAGCAGAGAGTGTATTGTTTATATTTTGACTATGCTTAATTGTATAATTGGATGAATCATTAGCCATGTGTCCAAGGCGTTCAGTGGCGGAAGATTCGACGTCTGATGCAGAAATCCCACAGGACAGAGCATTGCCAGGTGGTGTGCCCCGAAAATTAAGCTTGCACCATAAAATGCCTGAGCAAGCTAAAGGTGCTGCTTTAATTTGCACTTTATTTTTTAATTCACATCAAATAGTGTTGGAGTGCTTCATCACCAATATTTTTAATGCTTCATTAATACTAGCCTAAATCTTTGCTTTACCCCAAAGCAGGCTAACTGATTGGGATAAAAAAAACAATAAAAATTATTTTTTAAATCATGTTATTAACTATAATTGCATGTTTCTTTCAAACCTGGTTTAATTTTAAACGTATTCTATGGTGCTAATTAATTTTAATTAATCTTATTTTAAGTATTGTATTGTTGTTACTTAATTTTTGCAACAAAAAAAATATTATTTAAACACAAGGGGTTGACACCTGCAGCCCTTTTAATGCAGTATGTGTCAGTATGACAACAACATGCCTGTTCTGTAGCTTAATCTCACTTGCATTACAATATAATCAGCTTGTTTACAACTGTTGAGAAATTCTGAAAGCTAGACAGAAGAGTTTGATTTGTAGCCTACAACCTATGATCATTGTGTAGTCATAACCGAAATTGTAGCTTTTGTCAAATTAGACTGCCACTATTATAACACCTTCTGGCTAATTACAAAACGAAGGTAAATGAGTAAAGATGGAGTCAAAGATTGTTTAAAGTAATGTATGAGCTGTGGTTTGCCTGTAGGGCTGTAGACTATCTGCAAATGAAAACAAGTCCCATTTGGGAAACGTAGGCTGCAGTTGTAAAGGGTGTGATAAATAACAATTGATATATGGATTTTAAATTCCCTGCCCTGGGTTGCACCAGCTGTGCACTGCCAATTAAACGACTGTCTGTATAGCTAATTATATATATATATATGTGTGTGTGATTACAAAGGGAACCTAAAATTATTTGGGGGTGGTACCTACATGGTAGCCTACGTACAATTTAGCTGATAGAACTTCAGTTGTCATAGTAGCAAGACGTAGTAGCCTATTGTAAGCATGTCTGTGGTCAGATCGTCGTTTCAGAAAACAAGGGACTACATAGCGAAATGCTAATAAAAATAAAAACTCAAATTGTGTTGCACTGTTTGTGCTTGTTTTTCTGGTTAATGCACAGTGAATCTGAATCTAATGTAGGCTAATGAAGTACAATCTCTGTTTATATTTGTGTACATTGTAGCTAGTGATGCGTGTATAAATACTTGCTGACGCTACATATCATTATTACAATATTAAAATATAACTACATATTATTTGATTGTTCCACGTGAGTTAGTTAAGAGCTAAACGTTGAAAGTTACGGCGACTTTCTATCCCATAACTGTAATGCACTGTGTGATTATTAGCGAATGATATCGTGACCACAGAACCCCGTCTACAACAACATTGCATTAGACACATAGGTACTTTCCCCTCCAAAGATCCCTATCGGCTTTCCTCACCGTACAAGCTATTTCGGGTTATTTGGCCTCCCATGGCTTGATTGGAAGCGACTTCTTCTTCAGTGCTGTTTTTAGTAAACGACTTCCTACGAGGCACAATTCCACGCCGACAACATTATCTTACATCCACGGGTCCCTGTCTTCCCGACCAGAGAGATACAAACAGTGTCCCACAGCGCCGAGCAGGAGCCGTCTACTCTCCCCATTCACTCTCTATGCTTTCAGGCACGAGCCTCAAGAGCACATTTAAATTAACATAAAAGGTGGAGTCAAAGCAACCCTTAGTAATGTCAGCGATGGCGCTCCTTCGACCACTGTGCAACGGTAAAATAATACAACAGATTCAAGTGGAGACCAGTCGGAACCCTACTACAATGTAGGCGCTGTGGCTTATTCACACAATACCAGCATGTCCTAGTGTATTTTCGTTTGTTCGTTTTATGATAATCATTTATGATAATTTATGATAATCATTTGGAGTGATATGCTAGCAAATGAAGACCTTCTTGTCTCCATTTGACACTGTTACAAATTATTTAATAGTTGTTACAGTTAGTTGATATTTTATTTCACCTGCCCGAGTAATTAGGCAATTTATTAATAATTTAGGCTACTTTTGTTATGCCTAGCCTACTTTGAAAACAAGAACAAAATTGCGTTAATCTGAGAATGGCAGAACCATGACTGTTTGTATCAGGCTAATAAACAGACAGGATGACTTATACATTTGTAACTGGCTCTGTAAACAATAAGTCTAATGCTATTACTGTATAAATTGTGATTTCTGTTTTAATTATAATCTTAACTCATAAATTGCGAGAAAATCTCATTAAAGGCACTACAATACAGTTTCTTCAATATGCCTAAACCATGGCGTGAACAGCTCCTGTAACCATATTTATACGGGTCATGCCTCATGGAGTATTCCAGTTCCTAGCCTATAGATTTGAATGCACCTTTGCACTCTTTTTCCAAGTTTTTCTGGAAAAGTTTCAGCTAAATTTAACGTAGAAAAGTACCCAAGAGATATGAGATTGAGCCATTCAAATTTAGTACAATACCGCGGCTGTCAAACTCGACCAAGTCAGACCTTCCTTGTTGTTTGGTAGAACTAGTCTACAGTTAGATTTAGCACCACTTGAAGCGAGCAGTCACATTCCTTAGCCTATGCACTTTGGCACACCTCACTCCTCTGGTTCATGTTCTTCTTCTCCATCTGTGTCTTTGGCAGACAAATGCAGTGACTCTCAGGAGCCAAAGGCCCCAACTTTACTTGTCATCATCCTTCCAAGATGACCTGGCAGCTTTTCCGCACCTTTGATAATTGTGCTTTTATTGCCTTCCAGGTTCAATCTTTTCCAGAGAAGTTCATTGTTCTGCTTGTGTCTCAGATCATCTTTTAGACCAAAAACATTTGACCAAAACTTGCATTTGAATGAAACAAACATTTTTATACAAGGATACGCAATTGTATTGCATGCATGTGTGAGTTTCATGTTTCTGAGCTTTAATAATAAATATGATGATTATTTTAATTGAATTTTTTAATTGGCCAACAATCTGGCATTTAAAATGCCTAATTTTATTTCCAATCTCTGTGAATTCCAGACGAGATGCAGATGAGCATTGTGTGTCCTCCAAGGTGTGTCTTTCCAGCTGCTGGCTTCTTTTCACCTTGCATTTGAAAAGGTGAGCTCTGTTGTTATTGTGTTTGAGTACTACACATTTTTCATAGCTGGTGCAAGCAGGCTGCAGGCACCCAATTTAACAGACCCCTTTTTGCACAGTGAGGTGAGGCAGACCCTGCCAGTTTCCACTCCCAGTCTCGGTTAGCAGTGGTAAATTCAGGATTCAGTTCCCCAGTCTCAGTCAGAAGTGGTAAATTCAGGATTCAGTTCCCCAGTCTCAGTCAGAAGTGTTAAATTCATGATTAAGTTCCCCAGTCTCAGTCAGAAGTGGTAAATTCAGGATTCAGTTCCCCAGTCTCAGTCAGAAGTGGTAAATTCAGGGTTCAGTTCCCCAGTCTCAATCAGCAGTGGTAAATTCAAGATTCAGTTCCCCAGTCTCAGTCAGAAGTGGTAAATTCAGGATTCAGTTCCCCAGTCTCAGTCAGAAGTGGTAAATTCAGGATTGAGTTCCCCAGTCTCAGTCAGAAGTGGTAAATTCAGGATTGAGTTCCCCAGTCTCAGTCAGCAGTGGTAAATTCAGGATTCAGTTCCCCAGTCTCAGTCAGCAGTGGTACATTCAAGATTCAGTTCCCCAGTCTCAGTCAGCAGTAGTAAATTCAAGAATCAGTTCCCCAGTCTCAATCAGCAGTGGTAAATTCAGGATTCAGTTCCCCAGTCTCAGTCAGCAGTGGTAAATTCAGGATTCAGTTCCCCAGTCTCAGTCAGCAGTGGTAAATTCAAGATTCAGTTCCCCAGTCTCAGTCAGCAGTGGTAAATTCAAAAATCAGTTCCCCAGTCTCAGTGAGCAGTGGTACATTCAGGATTCAGTTCCCCAGTCTCAGTCAGCCAAGCCGTGACCCATGTCAGAGACCCGCAAACTTCGGCTGGAATGATCCCAGCCCAGTTCAGGCCCACACTCAGCCCGGAGGCTCAGAGAGAAATTAAAACAAACCTTTTCCAGGCAGTTCTGTAAGGTGGGAACACTTGCACCCCAGAGACCTTCAGTAAGTTTTGGTTATATGAAATTAATGAAAAACTGCATGAAAAGCGGTGGGCGCTGTTTATGCAAAGCAAACGGAACATTTTCGGGTTTGAGCGCAACTCAGTAACAGGCAGAATAATTTACTTTATAATTCAGGGTGCTTTATGCTTTATAGTATACTTTGGGAAATGTGTTTTGCACGATAAAAACCGTACATTTAAAAAGTATGTGCAGTAACAAATTACAATTATACAAAACATTTTAGACATACAAATTAAAAGGTTCATACACATGCAAAACAGTGTTCCAAAGAGCTGGCAGAACAGGTACAATGTGTCTGAACAGGTGAGAATGAGAATGAGCTCGCTATAATATTATACTTACTGTATATAGGGCTATCACTTTGTTATGAAAGAGGGATAAAGTTTTTCGAATGTACATTTTTCGCGCTTTGAGCGCCACAAACTTTGAACCCATCGAGGTCCGCTCTATCAGGGTGATGTCACGGTGAGCTGCGGTGGATATCTATAAAACTAGTGAAATCCCAGCCAAACTATCTTGATGGAAAGATAGCACTCTGGCTATATAGAAACATATCCTTCATTTTTGGGCGAACTTCCCCTTTAAGTCTGCATTTGTCAGTTGTATGGACCATATCCTTTGCACAAATATTCAACATTGTGTACTGCTGAGCTTTCCTCAAAGATAGCAGTGCATATATTTGTGAAACTGGCAACATGCATTCATTAGTATCTGGCCCTGAAGATCAAGTTGCTAATGTTAGCTTCTAGAACTATGTCTGTGGTTTTTCTTATTATCTGTAATGAGGCAGTGGTTAAGAGCAGAGCTCAATAGATCCATGTTAAATTCCCAGGTGGGGCACTGCTGCTGCACCCCTGAGTGAGGTACTTAGCCAGAGTTTCTACAGTAAATTGAATTAATAGATAAATGGGGTATATGTAAAAAAAAAAAAAAAAAGGATACAATTGCTTTTTATGCACATACAATACATAATTCAGTGTATTATTGATGTCATGAAATAACCATTTAGTTCACAATGAGGACCATGAAATGAACAAAGCATGCAAAACCAATGGCATCCATTATGGGATCTAAAAACATTTCTTTTGTATTGAAATACCTTACCGCCCATGATATAGGTCATGTATGTATACCGACTTTTGCCTCATACCAAAGGCCATACAGTAACTACTTACCACAGCCAATGCTATGAAAGCAGAAAGAGCAAACAGCCTTCACAACGGGCCATTGAGTACACAACTAAGTCAGTTTGAGCGTGTAAAGCATGACAATGATACATTAAACCCCCTTCCCAAAACACAGTACACACTCAAACACAGGTGCTAGCACACACATACACACACGCATGCATGCATGCACGCATGCACGCACACACACACACACACACACACACACATATCCATAGTTTGCCGCATTTATTGGTTAGTTGAGGATCAACTGTTTCCTTATTCCCGCTTTGAAAAGACAGTTCAAATTAAGAACCCACTAGCAAGGATTAGAAATAATTAATACTCAATAGGTCTAAGACAGAAAACATGCACACACACACACACACACACACACACACACACAGTAAAAAATAGATTATTGTTGGTGTGAAGCAGAAATGCTCTGTGTAGGTCCCCATCAAGACCCCAGACCCACAGCTATAGTGAACCCTTAAAGCACAACTGAACGTTGGTAGAACTTTGGGTAGTGTAGTTACCAGGCCGTGATATGAGTCCAAATGGTGGTGAAATATGTTTGTGACGTACGAGGACTACTTATTGTTTGTGTTGACAGAATCCGCTTCGTTCGCGTTTGTATACGTGCTACAACTGTAATTTTGAGACCGTTTTAGCTGCCCTATAGAAGTGGATGGAGAGCGACAAATACCCTATTCTGGATTATCACCCCAGGGGAGCACAGAGTAACTAACGAACATATTTCGCCACCATTTGGACTCATATCATGGCCAGGTAACTACACAACCCAAAGTTCTACCAAACTTCAGTTGTGCTTTAACTTTAATGCAGCCCCTCTGTGTCAGGGTTGCATGAGAAAGAATACCTGCTGAAACCAGCAGTATATTATATTGACATGAATATAAAAGAAAACCGGTTTCAGGTAAGAGGCCACTCTTGTAGTTGCACATCATATTTGTTTTAGCCCATGCCTTTGTTTTCTGGCAACTTAACATATCCTGCATTTTTGAACGATTTTGTTTAAGACCCTTGTTAACGATTATTGGTTATAGCCTACAGTAGAGTCTGGCTCCAAAACCCATAGGCTATGTTATACAGCCACTCTAGAATGTTCCTTGCTGACAGGGGTGTGACACAAAGTCTTGTACGATATTGATAAATATGACCTAAATATGAACATGTGTCAGTCGGTGTACCAGTACCAACAGATCCAGCCTTGGGTCAGTATCAGTTTTAGAATGTGTTATATTAATCTTAGGATAAACAACTCTGCTGGTTGTAAGGCACCTAAGGGGAAATAAAGCAAGCACTGTCCAGTTTTCTAGCAGCCACTGTTTACTGAAAGGAATAATTCATCCTCAAATAGCACTTGTAGACCCGCACCGGTAGGAGGTTTCCAAGACAACAAGATGAGCTTTCGGGAAAGAAAAATAAATTTACGCCTGTATGCTCACCAAAACGAAATCCAAATCTGCAGATTGCAGATTTGTGAAGCATATCAGAAAGGAAACTAAATCAGTATATGCAACTATATCTTCAGTATAACTCTATTTGAATCCTTAATTCACCAGCAGTTCAGCTGTGGGGTAGATATATATTTTTTAGGTTTCATAAGTCAGCAACTGAAAATTGTGGACCAAAGATAAAACCGTGTTCTCACAAAGAACACCTCAAAGATTGCACTGGAAGTTCTATTTAATGAGTGCCATTCCCATCGCAGCGCTCGCTATTCTTGGAAAGGGCAGTGACACAGGCGGTGGCTCCAGAGGCAAAAACACGTTTGCCTGCAGCCTCTTACACCTCTGCGCTCATCTTTATCTCCTGCTGGCCGCTATCGACAGCACAATGAAGGCAGGTTGGTGTTATAGTTATTGAAATGTGTTCTGAGGGCAGCATTGCAAACCTTACCATAACTGTAACCCTAACCATAACCTTCTCGCTGCTTGGATGGCTGAGACACATTTCAATAAATATAATACCAACCTGCGCGATCAGGGTCTCTCCTGGGCCAAGGTAGTCAGCGGGGAACAGCTTCAACCCAATTTCTCATCTCAGTATGTCAAAAAGTCTCATTACGAAAGCAGTAATCCTCGCCAAGGCTTTTTCTAAAAGAAATCATATTGATTATTATGCTGGATGGATTACATAATGTAAACAATAAGAGCACTGTCTATACTTTGTATATATAATCACGGTATAGGCATTTATGTTTCGAAGAATCATAATGGCTTGTTTTGTATAGATGAATTCGCAACGCAGTTATACGTTTTCACGGTACATACTCTCTGTGCTCTCGCTGTCAAATCACAGAGAACATGATACTAAATGCTAAACATTACCATTTAAGGAAATAAACACAGGGGGATGAGATGATTGTGTCCACATTGGATGAAATGAAATAGCCGGGATTGTCACATTATAGGCTTTTCCCAGAACTATCCTTTTTCAATGAGAAATTGGAAGTGGTGAGGTGGCAGAAACTGTAAGCCAGTCCACACAATTGTTGAGGCTCCTGAATCTGGCAGCGCTGCTACCACTTTCTCCTTGATTATTTGCGAAATAAAATATGGCAGCAGCTGCCGAGGAGTGCGTCGGACTCTCCTCGGGATAGCATTGTTTGGACGAGCCGCGCGCCCGCGGCAAACAAAACATCTATTCAGCGCGGGCTTTGGAACCTCATCACAGAGCCGTGTGCAAAATATTCCAAAGTAGCGTAAGAACATCATATGATCCCGTACAGGGGGAAGGAGGAGACGGCCAGATACAAACAGATCCCTCTGTCCAAACGACGAGGCCGAATAATCAACAAAATTTCTTTACAGTGAGAGCGCCGAACATTAAGTAAATCACTACTGTGATGCGCCAAAGCGATCAGGGAGAAGCTCACGGTTTGAGACCGAAGATAATGGAGCCTGCCAAGTAGTCGGCAGGGACCAATGCCGGCAATATGTTCATTTGTTACGTCAAAGAATTCAAGTACGCCTCATTTGCTTGGTGGTTTTTGAGTTGGGAGCGCTCCCATTCAGCTGTGCCCCCTATTTTGATTGGTCGATAAGTAAGCGGCGGATTATTTCACACACGCGGGCTCCTCTTGGCTTCTCTGAGAATATTTCTGAATGCTTGTTACCTGCGAGTGTGCGGCTTCTGTTGTTGAAACAGACTCTTTATCTCCGTCTCGCTCTAAAGACTGAGGACAAAACATCTGATTAAAGCGACTGATGAGAGTGTTTGTCTCACAGCGGCTCCCAGCAGGCAGGCTAGCCTAGTACACACTCCATCCCTAATCCAATCCCTAAACCATAGAATGGCAATTTATTTAGACAATTCACGTGGGCCTCAGATAGATCTAATGCCTTCAATAAAAGATGAGCGTTTAGGCCAGCTTGTGTGTCCTCCAAGGGCCGGATCTCTTCAAATGATACACGACAGCACAGTGGTGAAAATAATAAATAACAGTCATTCTGCATGCTTGCATACATAGTACTGCTAATACTAGTACAAATAATAATAATAATAATAATAATAATAATAAATGTAGTTGCAAGTCAAAATGTAGACAGATGAGAAATTGCAGCAAATTCCATCGTCGTGTAAATAGGCCTGTAACTATTAGGCAGAATGTCTACTGTATAAAGGCAAATAATCTATTAAAATGCAATTTTTATAATATTTGAATATTGGAGTTGAATGAATTAATATTTGCTCAAAAGCTTGTGTAAGCGTCGTCCTATCCACATTTCTGTCAAAGAGCAATATTGTTCAGAATATAAACTGAACATGCAGTTACCACTGCATCGGCTTTCCTTGCACATGGGTGTCATTTCATTAAAATGCACCTAAAAACATAAAAGCTTTTCAATTTTTAAAAGTCTCAATCTTCATGGGCAAACATCATCCACTGCTTTAGGGTAATATAGCACAGCTGTCAGAACCTGAAAGAAACGTGTGTGAACTGGTTGCTTCTGTTACTGTGTGTGTCTGTGCTGAGTTAGAAATCAGTATTTTTGGAGTAATCCTTTTGTCCTTTCGGAAGTTCACAGTTTGGCCTAAGGTTCATTTTGCATGTATTGTTTTCTGCCTGCATGCAAATGTTTTTTGCGCTGTTGTTTAACTTGGCCTCACTTCCCCACCCTGGGGGTGTGTGTTTTCTCCCGCCAAAAACCCTCTGACCTCTGACCTTTCACGTGCTCCCACTGACACGCCAACACGTCCCGAGTCAGATCACACGAGATAACACCTGATTTAGTTTCCGACAAGAACACGATTTAATTTATTTCTACTCTAAAATTTCAAAATTTCCCTAGTCCCTTACAAACAGCCAAAAGGGTCATAATCTTGTATCAGCAATTAAATAGTTCAGATATATCCCACAATGCATCCAATTTTAAAGACCACCTGGCATTTACTCTGTAAAAGTGTATTGACGCTTTTCTGGGAAATCAAGTAATCAAGCCTTGAAATTCGGCAGCAGTGAAAGTGTTTAATCAAAACCACCAAACGCGCATTAAGGCAGAATACAAGGCTGATTTAAATCAAACTCACCCAGCGCGTGTTAAGAGGGAACACAAGGCTCATTTAAATATGCTTAACGCTTCAACATCCCAATGGCCTCTTTCTCTGGCTACCATTTTATCTTCGAACAACCCTCTAGTCTAGTTTAGTCGAGTCTGTCTCTGCTCTGTAAAGTTAGCATAACTGCTTTCAGTTCCTAAGATACGAAATGTTGCTAGTCTGTTTTGTTACTGCTAGCAACTACATGGGTAGGTAGGCTATTCTGGTAAATGGTTATGGGCACTTAATGCTATTTTGACTGTGATCACTCTTGCAGAGATAAATTATGACATCACACCTGCTGTTCAACCTGTAATGGCTGCAAGTACTGGGTGAGCTGGGCTGATTACAGATGCATAAATTAATTGCATTCGGCTGTACTGCTTTACCGTCGACTTTTGGCACAGGAATAAGGACAAGGGCAAGCAAAGAGAGGAATGAGTGGGCATTAGACATTTTGTTATTAGGGTTAATAGGGTTATTATTATTTTTAAAATTATTTTTAATTTTTTACATATTTGCGTACATTAACAAAGGTTTCATTTGCATGGAGGGTAATATCTACTTGGCTTTGTTTGTAAGCAGTGGCTGGCTCTATTTCAATTAGAGAGTCATGAGTCAACCATTTCAAAATCAAATTGCTATGACAGTGCTTCGATACGATGCTTTACTAGTCCAACAATCCTTCCATTTAGGGGCCAAGAAGTGTGCAGAACGGAACGGATCCCTTTCACGCATTTATTCAGGCGGCTTCACATCAGAAAAACGTCACCCCCCCACAACCTTTCCCCCCAAAAAATAAAATAAAATAACAAGCACTCAGAGAGCTTTTCTCTCCTTTGCCTGAGGGGAGGGAGCAGATGGGATCCATGCAGGAATTCACAGGAACAGGGCCTGTTCTGTGAGTGTTAAGCGGGCCCTGAGTGTTTAACCACCACATGCCCCATTCACACCACAGTTAACATTGCTTCCTCCTTTTTGTTTTGCACACGGCCCCAACGGTTCGGCCGCCGCGCGTCAGAAGTCACGCAGAGTAAATGTAATGAAAAACCTATGCGTCATCGTGCCATTAGCCGTCGGGACGGTTACTCGATATGGGGGAGCGTCCACACCTGAGGCAGGGCTGCATAAGACCACACCTGCCCTGCTAGAACTATCCTTTTGCGGAACTCGGGGCATTCCCATTTATTGCCATAAAACCGTTGTAATCCGGGAATCTAACAGACAGATGTCTAGATAGAACTGTGTACCGAGGTGCAGATAATCACCAGGGAGATGAATCATTCACAAGGCAGGGGAAGTGGGCCGTCAGAGGTGCAATCTAGACCCTGGGAAAGCTGGACGGGAAGGGAGAAAAGTGGGATGGGAGGAGCTACCCAGCGCCGAAACTCAACCCCCCTCCCCCCACCCATCTCCAAATTTTTCAGCGCACATCCAGGAACCTCCACGTTCCCAAAAGGTTCCAGGCTCCAGGTGTGCTGCCTTCCTCTCTCGCTGGTGCCGTCCCTCCTGCAAATGCCTGCGGTCGGCCAGGGCTCTGGTGACAGATGGCGGCTCAGGGTGACGTCACCCAAATAAATGTGTAATCCGCTTCTCACATGGGCCAGGGGCCTGTAGCTCAGATTATCCCATCAACCCTGGTGCTGTCGTAGCACGTAGCGTGTAGCACGGCCGGTGGTGAAAGTGAGGGAGGGAGTGTTAGCAATTAGCATTTCTGCTGCCTGTCACTGTCCAATGCGTGAGCCGAAAGGAGTTCTCTAATTAACTTACCTCAGCTCTGACAAGCCGCTAAAAAATAATACATGTTTTTTTAAACAAAGGGGAATAACAGTTGTCTACTTTTACATGTAAAACCTAATGATCCAGCTCATTATGCAGATGTGCAGCTCTGGCATTACATTGTTACTGTCTAATACATTTCAACTTGGAACCACTCTCATTCTGCCCTAGCAGGGATTAGACTTTGTGGAAAAGCACATACCGTACTTCACAGTCACTTCAAATGAAGTCTATGGCAGTAGCAAACACAATGTGCTCAAATCAGCACTTATTCAATACATTTTATTATTTTTGTGGATATTTATTTTGTGGATACCAGCCGCTATTCCTCTACGATTGTTGGATGTTTCCTGGCCTGCGTTCAGCATTTCTCCTATTTCTGCCGGGAATAAGGCACACTGGCTGTCTGTTATAAGCGGTGTGACAGCTCGAGCCACTATAGTTCCTCCCACGCTGAGTTACTCTTCCCTATGGTGTGGATGTGAGAGTGGGAGTTAGACTACACTGCAGGGTGAACTTACGCTCCACCTGAGAAGGTGTAGGTGGTGTGACCAAATAAAGACTGCTGAAACTTTTGCTACATTTAAAGATTTGAGGGTTTCTATGTCTTTTTTCATATGTGGCTGTACATAACAATAATAATAATAAGAAGAAAATATTATTATTATTATGCTTGAATGCCTCGCTGTTAAAGTGTCTTTATAGTCATGATTTATTAAGGGACGTAATGTTTTCTTAGTATAACTAATGGTTGGTGGAATTATTGATTAGCGCAGTCTCTTCTGTGTCTTAAATTTGACCTTTATTACTTTTTTTCTTTGACGTCAGTTAGGCGCTTTTTATGAAGCAGCTACATTCGGAGCCTCAAGTATAAGTTTTACAACAATATAAAGCTTTTTGAGGGAGAGCAACAGGGAGTACGTATTTTCGAACAACAAAGAACGTTCATTATAAACGTTAAACGAAAACATTCAGCGAGACCGAACCCAGTCATAAATGCGGGCTTATTTATTTACCAAACCAAGTCTTTTTATTGGCTTCAGCTGTTGCCAAGACCCGTAGTATCATGCTGCTTAACGGGCCGGGAAACTCCCCAGCCCTGGGGGGTAACCAACTGATCATCCATGCATCAGGCAACCCACTACATTCCTGTGCTGGCAAACAAAACAAATCCATCTCCCAGGCAGGCACAGCAGAATATGTTATGAGATTATGTTTCTGTTCTGGGGCAGCTCTTTTCACTGCAACCAAATGGCTCCACATCACAAAGCCGCAATTAGGGAAAGCAAACGCATCCAATCATGTCTAAATTTCAACTGGAATCCAAGTTTGTAAACTAGACGCATTTTGCAAAGCAAACCAAAGGAAAAGCCCCATTTCTCTTTTACTTTGAACTTGAACTCGCTGGTTTGATGACAGTAACTCAATGTTGTCGGGGATGCTGAGGAAATTAGATGCTTTATGTTTCACCTTCGTTCCTGCGCATGTCTGCATGTGTATTGCATGGCTGCCTTGTTTAGAGGTGGATTAACTTGTTTGTGCAAAGGGTTTAACAGTAATATGAGAACGTGTCCATTCGCTGCACGAACTTCACCGCAGCTGAAATTGTACTAAATTGACAATGGTGGCATCTTGTAAGGGGTTGTTTTTACCTCAGTTAAACTTTAAATAGTTTCAGGTGGTGGGTGTTTTAAGCATGGCAGTGCCACATGAAGCATTAATGCAATTCTTGAGCTGGCAGGCTGCATGAAAAATTATGAATATGACACTCAGTTTCCATCAAGATATCTGAACATCCGCATCTCTGTCTCTGCCTACATCTCGATTCATATCCTTTAGCTGAGCAAAGTGATATCATATATTTATAATCAGTGTTTTAAACTAACTTAAAAATATTAAAACCAGACAAATTTAGTTTTTTATAACCAAAGTCACAGAGTGGCTATGTGATGTGCGTGTCACTTGTCTTGAGGTTTCGTTTCTGAATTGCTTCTTCAAGTGTGGCAAGCATATACACAGGCTGTCATTTGTAATAAGCAGTGTTTCTGAAATAAAAAGTATGCGCTGTGGCATATTGCGTTTGAATCTAAACATTTGATTGTTGAAACGTACGTAATCCACATGTACCTCTCACCATGAATTAGAAAATACCTTCAGTAAAGGCTTATTCCTTTTTTTATGATAAACAAAGCTGAAAACATGATTTACTTTGTGTATGATTGTGTGAAATAGCACCCTAATGTTTTTTATGGGCCATAAAGCCTTGAAGCGCTCAAACGTTCAAGAAAGCCATTACACAGAATCAGAACCCCCAACATTGCTTAAATCCCATTCGCCAATGATTAGGGCCGTAAAAGGAACAATATCAGTTTTGTTAAAAATGTATATTTCGATGTGTTTAGACGTAGTTCGCCATATTGCCTGACATTCTCTTAAATCTCCCGCTAAATGCTGTGCCTAGTATTAGCCTAGTATTATAAGCATTGCATTTAGTGCAGAATTAATCGGGCATTACTTGTCTTCTCAGATGTACAGCTTCCACGGTCTTTGCATTGTTTATTTATGTCTGGCGTCTACTACATATGGCCGCAGAGTAATCAAATCTAAATGTACGTGCTGTAGTGTTGATGCGTGCGTAAGGGTGTGATCCGCGTGCGAGTCGTACAAATGAAATCGAAAATCAGGCATTAATCATAGAGAACGCACAAACGACATGTTCCATAAAGCTGTGTGGAACAGCTCTGTAATCCTGAAGTAATCTGCACATATTTTATGTCAGTTAGACCCTTGTGGTATTGTGACAGCCTTTTTTTTGCTTTCAAATTGGTGTAACTGAACACAAGTAATGTGTATTATAGTAGTAAATTGCATTACATATCAATGTAAATAAAGCCAGTTGAGGGATAGCTGATGACTGTAGTAACTGAGAATCGGTTTAATGACAACCGTATTCATTCAGTGATGTGAAGCAGGTTGTTTAAGAGAATTACGAAAATTTCCATGTGCAAGGTCAGCTTAAGTATTGTGTATTCAATGAAGTGTTTTACTTGTAAAACAGCCTTGTAAAACACCTCACTTAAGATTGGCTTTGAGTAGGCCGAATAGCGCCCTGTTTAGGCCAAATACATGCAGCGAATGAAAGAAAACCCTTTCTCTTTCCGTGGGGTTCAAACTCTGAACCTGAAATTCAACAGACCCCCGTCCCTTCTGCCAAAATTAACTCAACCTGAGTGGGAGGCTGGTCATGCTCCAAAATGAAGAAGGGGACGGATCAGACTAAGTCAAAACAGTTTAAATTCATTTAAGCCTATTTTCGAACAAGTGTGTACTAGTTTGTAATACACTTCACCTTTATAAAGTAAAATCTAAAACGACTTAATGTTTAAAATTCTTTAGGATTCGGTTATTTTCTCATTTCTAAGTGCTACTCATCTTTAATTATGTCCAAAATTTCATTTCCTCCAAGTTTGTGTGCCTATATATGTCCTGTAATGAACCCAAGAAAGTTAACGGGTGGAACAAATTTATTTTAAACAAATGGACTAACTTATCTCTCTCTGAGACTATACAGTTGTGTTTACTTAGAGAACCCAGGAGAGGGTTGTGGCTCAGTGGATGGGGACCTGCTCAACATGTCCACTTATCTTGTTGATTCATTTCATTCCGAACAAAATTACAATAATATTTTGAACAAAAAGCCCCATCATTTGTTATTCCCCCAAAGGATTCCTTTCCACTAAGGAACTGTGAAAGGTTATTTAAATTAACTTGAAGTAAAGGCAGGCAAGTCAATAAATAAACTCAAGCGTGCTATTCTAATGCTTGTGAAATCTTTATGAGGTGAAAACAAGACTAAAAGTGTCTTATTTTCACCTCAGTTTCACCTAGTCTTTTTCAAATAATTCATTTCAGGAGAAGCCATTCTACCAAAAATTGACAAATTTGTGCTAATAATTTACATTCATCTTTCATATTGATTTGTGAAGACTTATGGCTTCACTGACAGCTTATGTTTTTATCATATTGTTATGGTTCGTGGGTTATTGTTACTTTTTCCGGTGCAATTCTCGTCCTGTTTTCCCGATTGAGAATCGGATTTTTTCCACGTTCCGGTCTGGGGTTTTTGCTTCCTCCGTGCTTGTTATTCAGTTCACCTGTGCTTCTACCTGCGGGGTATTTAAGTTTCTCACTTCCGCTTTCCCGGTGCTTCTTTGTTATTCATTTGTACATTGAGCCAGATATAGTCACGTTTAAGTGACCTTGTGATATTAACATGTTTATGTTCACGAGGGACTTGCTTAGCTTTATACAGGTATAGGATTGTATTCCCCCTGTTAGCGTTCTGTGCTATTTATTTCCGTGCTGTTCTCTACGAGACAGTGTTTTTTTTGGTGGTTTTGTTTTGTTTCACCTTTTATCGGATGTTTTAGAGTTACGTTCCGAAGGTGTTTTTTTTGTTTTTTTTCTAGTCTTCTATTATTGGCTCTAGTATTGAGTTCGGGAGATTTAGATTTGTGTTTTATTCGTTCTATTCGAGTTCGCCCTATTTTCGCGGGTAGATTTAGTTTGGCTGTTTAGCTGTCAGAAATGAGTTCCTGTTTTTCTTTTCGTGTTAATTCCTCTTATTGCTCCTCACTTGTGTGGGTGACTTGTCTGATCCCCCCAGCCACCCCCCCCCCACCTATGCATGTGATTCACCGCTATTAAATCCATCACAGATATGACATATTGTTATTGCTAAAATCAAGACAATCTCAGACAGAACTGCACACACACACACCCCCACACAAATGCGCGCACACACACACTCTCTCTCTCTCTCTTTCTCTTTTTCTCTCTCTTTCTCTCTCTTTCTTCACCTAGCATTCTGTCTGTTGATGGCCGGTCTTACAATTGGAGAGTGTAACAGAGGGGAAACACCCACGTACGAAATCATACATGCAATGGACACACGGTTTTTCTAAAGACATTTCATATTTCATAAGGAGACGGAGTGTCTCTGTCAGTGAAAACCGCTTCCAGTGTCTATGCTGGTGAATGTTAAGGCCAATATGTTGATTGTATATGAACTGTACCATCATAGCAAATACTCTATACACATCAATGGCCGTCAGAATCAGACAGAGGCGGGCCTATAGCTGTTGAATATTCACGAATGCATACTTTCGTAGGGATCCTGTGGGTTTAACGGTGCAAAAAAAGGCGTAAAAAAGGCAGCCTGATGTCTTATAAACATGAAGTCTCAGGTCTCCTACATGTGACAGAACACACAAGAGAGCCATAACTGGATCAAATATTTATTACAAATGTTATAAAATAATATAAAATGATTTAGATGGCATTCAATACACCCTCTTAGATGCTAATAACATTTTAACACAGTTCTGTAGCAAAACGTGTTAGGATCAAAAGGTTTAATATGAAAGGTGATTTATTGTGAATATCGGAGGAAATAGTTCTAAAATTATTAGTAAGCTGCAAGAATGCACTGGTGTTAATAGGGTTTTAAAATATGTCAAAAAAAGTTTTTGACCCAGTTTTACTCTTAGTGGGCATATCACCTTCATGGCCAATAACCATCGTTTATCACAATGAACCAAAATGAACGTATAGTCAAGGACCCGATATGACACACAAATTTAGAATTAAATTTAATTCGGAATTAAAATGAAAACTAAACCTGTTTACACAAATATGCATAATTAAATATTTGCTATAATTTTAAGTTCACGGTGTTTTGTTACAAGATGTTTCTTGTTAAAAACAGACAGTGCAGGCCGTTGGGGACCCTGGTGAAATATTAGAGTGCGCATCGGGTATCAAGGTGAAGGCACGTGCAGCTTCATCAGTCAGACTGCAGTGGCTGGAGGCCCAGAACATGTCACCACAGCACCTGCGATGTCAGCCCCACGGAAGGCCCTGTCTCCTGAAGATTAACCAAGACAGATGCAGGCCTAGAGTAATACACGTGTTACTCATAATAAATATACATTTGTGCAATATTTCGTATATGTGTACGTTTCACATGGTGTTCCATTTTCTTTTACCAATGAAAGAGAAAAGAATAGCAAAAAAATGGAACAGTACCATATAGCATATTATTACATTACATAAGGTGCTTAAATGTACTTGAGCCATTAATGTAACAAATTTCATTAGATTTAAATTCAATTTCCTTCAATTCAATGTGGAAATGATATAATCTATAACACAAAATAAGCAGAATTACCCTAAAAGCTGACTGTTGTGTAATGTTTGCCATTTTATAATAACAATATAATAATAATAACTTAAATATACAACACTCGCAAGAGCAAACGCTCCTAACTGCTCATAAAATCCATATGCTGTACAAAGCTGTGGCATTGTGTAAACAGTGCCACAGTGGCTGATGTCGCACTGTAAACAAAAGCACACCTGCTGTTTATAGCCCGTAGGTCAATGTATCCATGTGCTCACATAACATTCACAGAGCCGGTAACTTCAGATGGACAGTTCTTTCCACTTTGCCATAAATCACGCAGGACAGACAGCTGTGGACGTTGCGATAATCCACTGTCGTTCTATAGGACTGAATGCAAGCAGTGCCCAGTGCCCACAACGTGTGTGGATCGCAAATTTCTTGTTTAGTCCTCATAAGTGAAAAAACTCTGTACGGGTTTACATATCTTTGTCCCAGAGGCTGATTACCATAAATATTTATTCAGTATTGCAGTAACGTACCACGTTGTTTGGCCGAACACGGAAAGGCATTCAATACCACATGTTCATGTCAAAAGATATTTTAGGACTGTATGTTTAGCTAAATATGAATAAATTACAATGCTTGGCTCAGTGGAGAGAATGAAGGGAATTTGAGACTGAGGCTAAAGGCAGTGGTGGCAAAGCGGTATGCTTTTAAGACGTAAACATTGCAGGACAATGGCTTCATTCCTCTCTGCGGGGTGAATTTCTGTGAAAATTTCAGTCCTTAAATTCCCAACGTGGTAATTATGTTGTTAATAGCATATAGGGCTTGCGGACAAGGTCTGTTATGTAACCAAGGGCGTCTTTTATGGTGTTCCGTGTGTCGGCCAACAGTGCTGAAGTCTGAGATCACTGGACCATTATAATAATGCGCAGCAAAGGTTACCAATAATTCTCCTTTATCAATTTGTTTGTGCAATAATGATGATGATGATGATGTCTAGATTTGTTGCTTTTAGCTTTGAGCCGTGCATTATTTCAGTCTGCAGTTTAATTTCACATCAAAATGGTCTGTGCTGTTATGAGAACTGATCGGAACCAATGGCGGACATCAGAGGTGATAGGAATAGGCTTTATTCGAGGTCGACAGAACAGGGTCAAAGTCCAGTAAACAGTGCAATAAAGGCAAGGCAGATTCATAGTCAGTTCCAGGCAGAGGTCAGTGTCCAGCAAACAGGGCAATGCAGAATAAGCAAAAGCGAAGTCCAGGAACAGGCAAGGGTCAGAACCGGAGAATCCGTCAGAGCTGGAGAACAGCAGGGCTGGACAGGAACAGGGTGGACAGGCAGGAGAACAGGAACTGGACGGGTAACACAGGGGCGAGGGCAAGGAGCAGGCAGGGAGCAGGCAGGGAGCAGGCAGACTAACGAAGAAACAACGAGGAACAGGTGCGACAAAATGAATGAGAAAACACAATTCAGGTATTCAGGTGCGGGGAAGTGGAGACACAAAATGGAGGGAGAGAGGGAAAACACGGAACGGACTGCCAGATAGAAAATGCATATAAATGGAAAAACCAGACTTAAGACGAGGAGGCACGGGAGGTGACATTGTGCACTTATTTTTATGGCATATTTAAAGGCTGCCTCCGTATTGATTATGATGAAGCAATAATTGGGCTAATACTTTCATATTTACACACAAGACAAATCGTAGGAAGGCTGGCTTGACAGAGGATAATTTGTCTCTCATATTAGGACTATACCTTTTTAACTATCTGAAGGCAAATAATCATGAAACAATCATAACAATTTCCCATAATCAGTGGGAAGAATTTAGACCCCAAGAAGTAGAAAAGTTGTTTGTGAATTGTTCTGTCTTGGTTTGGACCTAAGATTTTAGAGTCAAAATGGGACCATGCCAACTCGTCTAAACCTGACAGGACAGATGTTAGTGTGCTAAAAAGATGGGGGGGGTAATTATTAAAATGTCTCGGGAGGTTTATCACACTGATTACAGTAAATATTACGTTGAATAGATGCTCATTTATACATGAATATTTTTACGGAAATTTTTTTTTTGTAAGTATTTCAAAGAGCATTGCAACAACTACGTCATCTTCTTTTTGAAATGTGTTTCAATCTTCAGATGGTCAGCCCCCTTCAGAATGATGGCTTTAAATCAGTTTTATTTAAGGCATCAAATGTTGACCCAAAAATAACACAAAGGAGTGAGTTTGAATGATGATCTTTAAGCCACAGTAATACTTCCAAGTGTTGTTGTATTTCCCACATACTCCAGACTGTAGCATACATATTTCTTTACTGGGACCTGAACCGTACAATATGATTCAGGGGTCTCTTCATATCAAGCTGACACGCATATCTGTGGATGAATGAGCCGCGATTCGGTGCTGCATGTCGCTAACGGCGATACAGAAATGTGCTTCCATAAATGGACGCCGCGGAAAAGGGGGCTTTAGGTTATTAATGGAGGTGCACTTCAGGGCTTTGGCTCCATCTGCTACTGAAGGCTCTGGAGTCTAAAGGCTCGTTTGTTGTTTGATAAATGTCGGGCTCGCCGAGCCCCTACCAGCGCAGCAGGAATGCAGAACCAGGGGTCCGGGCCAGCGCGAGGCCGCACGGTCGGGACCTTCTCGCAGAACCTGGAGGTCAGTCTTGTTGACGGAGGGGAAAGGCCCGCCGGGCTGGCGGGATGGCGGGTTGGCGGGACGGAGCCGCTCGGGGGAACAATGCCGTCTCTCACACCGCTGCCACGGCATGGCTAGCCCAGGAGCATTAATGAAAGGGTGATGATATACACACCTTTCACTTGAGTGAAGGCTCTCTCCCATCTCTCCCAGCTTCTCCCAATCTCTCCTATGAGACATGCTGTGGAATCACAATTACCTTTACCCTTAAATAACCCGCTATGAAAAATGAACAAACGTATTAAAAGGTCAGATTTTTTAATACAATACTTTGATGCATTGATAAGTAGAGCTTCTTGGCAGGATGCTACAGTTTTTGGGAATGTAAAAGCAAAAGTGAAATTAAAAAAGCAGATTGAGAAAAGCAGGTTGAGGGAGAGAAATCTGAAATGATTCGGAATTTGTGTTCATTCAACTGAAACAGAGTTTGTGAGTTAAATTCTATGTACTCAGAGCTAATTTTTTACTTTGTACTGTGTATGCTTGTTGAACTGAAATGAAAAGTGCTGAAGTCTTCTCCTAGATTATTACTATTAATTATTACTATATTAATTAAGTGGTGCCACGTTATTAAAGGAAACCCTTGATCCTACCTCTGAGATAGAAAGCTCAGAAGAGTGGAGTCATACTTGATTTCCAGCACCACTGCACAGGTGATGTTATTTTTATTTTTGACTGGGGGACGTATCCTGGCTGTTGTGGCCGCTGAGTCTGTTGAATTCAGTCATCACCAACATTCTTTTTTTAAATGTCATTTGCATTGACGTGGAAGTCAATTTTAAGGTAAAATGTCAATTGGATCCAATTGTACATTTTGGTAGAATGACAGTAGCTGCAATGCTCAAGATTTCCTAATTTGGATTATATGGAGTTGATGTTTTGTAAATAAAACCTCGACATAAATCAAATGTATTATTTTGCTGTGATTACTGTATATACTGCAGCACACTATGCTGTGATTAAGTTTATTTTAAATGTAATGAACAAAAGTAGGTTTCTGCTAAACTAGTTAGACGATCATATAACACAATTTGCCGTGTACCCAATCCTTTGAGTATCTACTTTCTGGATTGTGCGACTGTTACCTGCTTTCACTTCATTGATTCACAGTAAAATGTTCAGAGTTAGATCAGCAATCAAGTTTATATGAGTCCACTATGGCCAGAGTGGGCTCGTATACACTCTGTTAGAGTTGAATTAACACTGGACATTTTATTGTGTTGTTGCAGAGATGAAAGAGTACTCTTGGAATAATAGCCTCCTTTTATATATACTTTAATAAAGTGAACAGGTTAAAAATAACAGTTAGTTGCTGTGTCACTTTCACCCTCTGATAGTGTATTAAATGTCTGCCCTTGATAAATTAGTCATTTGGCATCAATAATAAAAATCAGCAGAAGAAAATTCTATTTAATCTTTATTTTCTCTTTCAGGATCTACAGTACATTGTAACTCACTATTGTCCTCTGGAAGAGCAATGGACAAAAGACACAGCTTCTTTCTAATGGCACAAACCCACAGTTTGTGTCTGAGGCGGGCTTATGTTCCTACTTTATATAGCGGTGTGTACAGAGCATTCTCTAAGCAAACAGTGATGCAATCTCTCAGGGGGGGGCGGCTCCGCTACGCTCTCTCCCATCAGTGCAAACGTACATTCACATTCACTTATGGCCCGCGTCCAGGTCTGAACGCATTATATAAGACTGAAAATGCTCAAACTTTGGAGTACGCATTGTGTATGTGTGCTATTATTATATTACAAAGTTACACAAAATATTGTTGTGTAAAAAAAGGTTTTTTGTTTTCAAGAACATTTTAGATTCAATATTACTGTTTTGTATGGAAAGTTGCTATAATGTGGTGCGTGTGAATGCAACAGAAAACGTTTGTTAGACGTTAGGTTACAATTGATCCAAATTCATAAACAATGCGCAGGTTTTTAAAAAATGTAATGTGGTGCAGTTGCGCTCCAAGGATCAGGGGTTTGCGCCCCTGGTGCTGCCAGATCCGAGTATGGCCGGTGCCTTGAGGATCGATCCCCGGTCCCGCTAGATCCGAGTATGGCCGGTGCCTTGAGGATCGATCCCCGGTCCCGCTAGATCCGAGTATGGCCGGTGCCTTGAGGGTGTGGCAATTGGCGGCTGCTCCCCGGGGTGGGGGGAGGCACTCGGAGAGAATCGTCGCGCACAATATGGCCCTGGGCGAGTTGGAATCACGGTCAGGGCCTTGAGGAGTCACGTCCTGAAGAGGACGTGATGCCCTCCTTTCTACTACTGGCTGACAGGATTGTGTAGCGGCAATTCTCTAGCTGTTGCTAAATGGTGGAGATTACATAGGGTCCAATTGCGAGAAAAAGAGAAAAATCTGGAAAAAAAAATACAATAATGAAGTTTTGTTGCCTTCGAGATGTCAGGCTTCGGGCGGGAAACTTATTTCAAGAGGTGTGTTATTCAAAACCTTCATATGCAGAACGTCTATGCACAGTTACCATGTGTGTTCCCTGGTCATCGCGCTTCTGTCGAGGCAAGAAGCGGCCTGCTCGCACGTGTGACTCTCCCACGGTGACACGGGGACAGCTGGGTTATCGCGGTCTCTGGCGGACAGCTCGCCATGCGTCTGAGTCAGCGGATCACATCGCCGCTCGCCCTCTCGCTCGATCGCTCTCTCCTGCAATCCATCCCCTGCCTGTTCCAGTACAGAGCGTACTCTCCCAGCTAAGAGCTCTTTAATTAAGTAAACCCACCTGGTAAGGGGCTCTGTTTTCAGCACACTGGCTTCAGCAAATATGGCCGCTTTTCGTCAAACGCAGAGTCGCGCTGATAAAACTCGACACCCGATAAAACTCCTCTTCAGTGAAATCTCTACGTAGGCCCATTGTGCACAAATATCGGTTTTCATTTTCGAGAACAAGCATAAAACCCACCTCATTGCTTGGCCCAGAGTAGCAATGAACGCGCTCTTGGGACGCAATGCAAACACACCCTTGTGTCCTTCTAAAGCAGGACATGGTATTAGGACTGGCCATATGCCTATTGAAACCAGACTTTCATCACCAAACACATGTGTCCTGGCTCCGAATTACCCTGCAGTGATGTCACCAACCCCCTACCGAGTATCAATAGTCCAGAAGGGAGCTGAGGCTGGGGGTAAATAGCACTGCAGAGTACAAATGTTTTATTATTTTTTTGCCTGAACAGGAAACTTGACTATAAAAAAGGGTCCAAAGAGATAGAGCCTGCTTTTCTTTTGTTGGTTTTCTGGGTAACGCAGCATTTCCGACCTCCTCATACCTATTATTATCCCCTGCTGATAGCACTCAGGAAATATCTCCATGGGAACGGTTTATATGTTATGCTCTGTCGTCAAGGAAACGCAGCAGAACAGGCTACTCACTGTCCCTCAGAAAAAAAATGTGTTTGCAATGGACCTCTGACCATATCCCATTTTACATGCTTAACAGCCATTGGACAAAATCCCAACAGATGTTACTTTTGTCATTTTGCGAGTTTCTGAAAGACGACCACAAAATATTTCTGCTTGCCTCCCACTCCCACGCCCAAATACCCCCCAAATCCAATCCAAAGATGACCCTCGGCTTTACTTTTTTACATTTTGTAATTCCCTGACATTAAACTTAACATGTAAACACCACTGCAATATGTATTTCTTTTGTGTGTGAAGGAAGGAAACAACTACTTATCATCACTGAGGATGAATGACTCAGTAATGCGACTCCCACACTCTCCAAAACAAGTCCAACAAAGTGCTGTTCCTTCCATGCTCCAGCAAGCTGAGAAGGAACAAAGTATCCAAGAAAAGGTCCACATGAGCAGCGTATGAAAGGCACCCTCACGCACATTGTGTAAATACTATATCAGCATTACTAGCTTCACATATCATAACTCTATGAATTACAGTGCCTAATAATCCAATCATTCACCAGTAGTTATACATAACAAGTCTAGCTATCTGTTTTCCTTTATGAATAGCTGTCGATATGGATGTGCTCGCTGAACCTTCAGAAAACCAGAGTTCCTAACTGTGCATATGTGCAGTGTGTAAGCATAGTAAATTAGCTACATGCTAATAAACAGCATTGCAGTAATTCAGGGCACTAATACGGTAGACAGTGTTATAAGCCGTTTTTTATAAACTGTTTACTTCATTCAGATTGCACCTTGAACTACACACCCTCAGCATTGTGATAGTTGTCTTTGATTGCAAATTCATGAGAATACTGTTAGATCTTTCTTTGCTGGATTTACAATGACAACGTTTGAAAAAGCAGATGTAAACAGCGTATTTAACAACCAGAAAAATTGAAACATATATGAATATGTATATGAATTTTTGGGAGAGGCTTTCCTCACACAACAGTTCATAATTTCTATGATTATGCATCAACTGAACATTTCTGTATAGACAGCTTATTTGTTAAGCCTGGAAATATTTAGCCTAGATCTACACATCTGTCTCCTAAAGCTTTTTATCTTACCCCCATAGCATTACACATTCAAATGTATGTGAAGCAGGCAGGTGTGTCTAATAGCATTTTTCACATCCAGGGATATTTCAAATACATATATAGATACATTATGAATATATACAGCTGACTATGGCCTTTGCTTGGTAACATAATGCATTTGTGCTTATGACTGAATAACCTCATAATAAAAGGTTTCTGTTGATACGTAATCAAGAGGACTTACAATATTTACAGAGTGCATAATCATATGCAATATACCTTGGGTAATAGTCCTGCAGATTCTTCTGGAATACCATTAACTGTGGTTGCAATGTCTAGTTTTTTATGGATTTTGATATTTTTTATTTACATGATTGACTTTTGCTTGCTAGCCCAAGTGTGGGAAAAGCATTACTTGCTCTGAACCACATCCATGGATTTCTTTTTACATATATACAGTGCCCTCCATTATTATTGGCACCCCTGGTAAAGATGCGTAGAATGGGTTATAAAAAATTCACCGTTTGGTGAATTAGCTTAATGTCACACTGAAAAAAATTAGAAAAATTCAACCTTCAATTGAAGTAAATTTATTATGAGAAAAAAAATCCCTCATCAAGAAATATTTATCTTTAACAAAACCATGTGTGCCACAATTATTGGCACCCCTGCATTTATATATAGAATAAAGTAATATTTTTTTATATTTGGTTGCATATCCTTTGCATGCCATGACTTCCTGATGTCTGTGACCCAACAACATCAAAATACTCTTGATATTTTATTTTCTGGTACTCTTACAAGTGATGCTATAACGCCTCTGCATTTGAATGGATCGCTATGGGAATTGGGGGCTGGGACTATATTTAGCTGTAAATTACACTGGAACAGTATGGAACACATGGTTGGCTAAATGGCTTCAAGTCATCAAGGGTCTGATGTATCTAACAAGCCTTAAACCATCACTCTGCTGCGAGAAATACAGTAGATATGGATGGATAACTTGAAGGGTTTCTTCTCCTGACTTATTTTTTCATTGAGTTCAATAGAAAAATTTGTCAGGAGAAACAACCCTTAAAGTGTGGGATTAAGCTAATTCATCAAACGGTTCATTTTTTATAACCCTTTTTACTCATCTTTACCAGGGGTGCCAATAATAGTGGAGGGCACTGTAAGTAAAATCATCATTTGTATTGCCAAACAGGGGTTATGTAAAATTATCCATAATAATCCATAATATTTATAAAAAGGATCCAAAATAATCCAAATTATTTCACAATGGTGATATTCCATACTGTCTCATAACACTATCTATAATAAGAAAACAGATTCTAGTGGATGTGATGGTTTAATGTTGTGTTACTAATTTTTGCTTTAAAAAGGTAGTTTGACATATTATGAGGGTTACAGATACAGAACAGAACTCTGCGGTAAAATAAGAACTACAAATATTGAAAAAGCACAAAGTTTGCATGAACGAACAAGTCTGAAAAGAAGTTGAAGTCAAGCCTCTGTGATCTGTCTGGGAGGTTTAATTGAGGCTAGGAAAAGCACATCCCCACGTGCCCACACTGTTAATGTCACAGAAGACTAACCTACAGACAAACGGGGTCACTTTGGGGTCATTCCCTGGGTTTGCATGCAATTCTGTGTGTCCTAGCCTCTTGGATTATCAGATATGAGCATTTAAGGGAAATTTATTTTAGTAAAACCATTTATAAAGCACTTAATATGATAGAAAGTTGGTACATAGATCAAAACCAACAATATTCATCATCAGTGGTTTGCGTGCACAGGGGCAGCTGATTAAAATGAAAGGTTTTGCTATAAAAGGAAACTTCTGGATTATCTGTGTGCTTGTGCCCTTAGCATAATCTTTAGTGCAAAACAGATGCTGAGATTGTGGATTTTGTTTCACTCTGATATCAGTACTGTATATAATCTGGATCTAAACCTGAAATAAGAGTTCAGATCATGAAGAATGCCGTTGCATTTATTACTTTTGTAGGGAACTTTATCATTATAGCAGTGCAATCCTTTTTTCTACGGTAAGTGACCTGTGTACGTGCAGTATAACTGTAAACAATGACTCACTGCAGAAAAAGGAAGTAATCTTGATGCTGAAGTCAGTGACGTCAAATTGATGCCTCATTGGGTAAATGGGAATAGAATCTCGAAAGGCTGAAAGTGTGGAGTCTGAACTGAACACAGTTAGGCATTCATTAGTCTATTTTTGCAGTTATGTGAGAACCTCTGCTCTGTCTACCTTGGTAATCCATGTGTTTTTCAGTTTGAACTCCTTCGCCCTTTTTATTGAGAAAGTCATTTATTGTAGTGCTATTTTTTATTGTAATCCATACCCAACACTAAAAGGTTGCCTACAAAAATAAATAAAATGGAAATATAGTATAGTATAGTGTGTATGCGTGTGTGTGTAGATGCTTTATTTTATGTAAGTGCTCTATATATGATTTTTATAGACTTTCTTTATCTTATCTAATAGTAGTACATATATTATCTATACTATAAATGTTATCTACTTATGCGTCCCTGCATTATTTTATACAATATCACAAATTCTATGTCAGCATTGCAAATCTCAGTCTTAAAACATCTAAAGAGGATGTTATAAAAATGCTGAGGGTCACAAAAGAATTAGAGGCTACTGTGCATCAAAGTTTCACTGTGCCTTCATTTCTCAGGGCAGCCTCACCTGCAGCTTTCACGTACACAAATGTTACTAAATGAAATTTAAAGAGACATTATTTTTTATTAACGGAAATGTTTTCATTATTGTCTATACTTTAATAAAATAATAATAATAAAAAGAAGAATAAAAAGAAGAGGAAAAATAACCGTCATATCTTCATAAAATTTTATAATTCATATATTTGAAAATAGAGCACATATTATTGCATGATAAAATATGCAGTAGGCTACACACTCTCCGTTCTTTGAGGGTATTTTCAACGGTTATTGACCATCTTTCAGCCAATCCGAAAAAGATATAGCCTACTCTTTTTCTTTGTCACGAGAACTGAAGTTAACTTCATTTACGCCACAAAATGGTTTAATTTAGTCAGATCGCCGAAGAAAGCTATCGAATGTCAAGTTTTCACAACCATTAGCAGATGGTGAAGTTTAGCTCCGGCGCACTGGTCGCTGTCCTTCAGCACTACTTTCAACAGCGTGGCTAAACGGACAGTGAGGGATTATCAACCAAATTAGCCAGGATTCACATCCACTTTTTCACAGGTCTAGTGATATACAATTTTCGATGTGTTCATTCCTGCTTAAACGCTTCATTTGGCAATTAAATGTGTGCTAATTTAAATATATTCATTTCATTAAATACCAGATACACTTATGTGGTGTTATAGTACATAACCCCTGGACAGATAAAATAAAGGTTCATGCTTTATGACAAAACTTCTAACGCTAATGAAATGTTGAAGTTGTACACTTGTTGCATGTTTATCAACGCTACTATTAATTGTGAAATGTATGCCGATTCTTCAAAGCCTACTGATCGCCCTCAAACAAACAAGCACCACGGATCATCTGACGGTTGTCATGGTGAACGATTTCTGTCGGAAAAAAATTGTAATATGGTACACTTACCTTTATGAGAGCTTGGGAGTCTTTGGAATCTATTTTGATGGCCTCTTTGCAATGTTGCGATGCTTGAAACGCTATTTCCCATGGTTGATGGAGAAATCACAACGTCCAGACGTTCGATCTGAGCTTCAGTAGTTCAGTAGTTCGTCTTCATTCAATTTGTATTAGCTTCGCAGGACGACATTTGTAATGTGCAACAGTACCACGGAATTCCACTCTCGCAAACATCCAATGATGGACCTTCCCTACCACAAATATCACCACCCTAAAAAAGACACCAGTTGTCAAAAGACTAGAACAGCAGGTCAATGAACTGGTGTTCGTGGCTATGTGTGTACGTAAACACTACTAGCACATTTGCTATCGTTTAACAAAAAAGCTTCTTCGTCGTCATAAAATGACAGTGTCTAGTTGTCTTTATAATAGGACGGCCTGATGTTTTTTTGTTTGTTCAGGATCGTTATCACACTCTACATTACTCGCTGGATGATACTGAATTAGCCTGTTCCCCAGCTGTCACTCGACTGAGGTCCATCCTCAAGCTGTCTGTATATTACAGATTAGATTTTCCGCCCATTATGTGCCACGACTCTACTCACTGATAATCACGAGTTGCTATAGAGACAGCTGCTTCTTGTTTGTTTTTCCATCGAAACGAGAACGAGGAATAAAAGCAATTCAGTTACAGAAAATGTAAAATCATTGTAAAAAAAAACAACAACAACATGTAATAAGACACATGGCAGCTATAAACTAATAGGTTACATTTCTACCAACTGTTGTCTATGTTCTACAATAAAAAACGGTAGACTTAAGAAACATAAGTAAGTATAAACTACAACTAACATTTCAAAATGACTAGAATTGTTTAGTTGTGAATCACTGGGTAATACAACCATACTGGTAATCATGTGACCTTAATTAATCAGAACTCAGTTTACAAAAAATAACAGATCATTTGATAGTGTCATGCCAACAAAACAGTTTATCAAATATCAAATTCATATAGGTTCCAACCGAAAGAGGAATAGATGACTAAGGTAAAAGTGGCCTGCCTGATATAAAAATGTTATTCCTAATTTAAAAAAAATTTACCCCCAAATTTTGAAGTTATAACTTATAACTTTCATTAAAGTTATAAAGTTATGGATGATTCCTTAACTTGACACCAAAAGCAATAATAACTGAATCAATTGCATGTGATCTAATGAATGTAATCGACAGTTTTCCGAATGAACACCTTACTTTTTATGGTATATACAGTAATGTACAGTATTTATATATAGCCATCACTTGATAGCTGACAGAAGACAGCAGAAGATGAATTACATACAGCAATAAACAGAATAAATATGGATAATGCATATATATATATAAACCATAAATAAGGTTGTATAAAATATACATACAGATTTAAGAGAAACCCCACTGTTCACTGGTAGATCACAGAGCTGAGTTAAATTGAAAATAGCCCAAGCTGCCAGTGATGCACACAGTAAACAGTACTGTATGATGAGGAAGCTGGATACAGGATCCAGAGTAGGAGAGGGCTTCTGCATGATCATGCACTGCATTGCCTTTGGCAGGTACAGAGTAAAGCACATCCGCAGACCCCCATGTTGTAAATGGTTGATTGTAGGGGTGTGGTAGCTGTACAGTATCATCATTCAGCCCATGCAGAGGTTACACGAAGGAAAATGGACCAAAACGGGATTATATGGGGAGAAGGTTTTTTAAATATTTACTAAATGTACATATTCAAATAGTGAGTGATTCTTGAGCATGAAGAGATTAGTTGTTCCAAAATTGTACACCCTATAGCCTTTTGGGGCTTTTGAAATTTGGGGGAAACGCAGGTAGCCAGTACCCTCAGACACGATGCAGTATCAGCTGAATAATGAGATTTAACGCAGATTTAGATTTACCATTTTCCATGTAAGGTTCAGAATTTCTGATTTTGCATGGCATTTTGTGTGGTTAACCAGGATATGTGCTTCGTTTGTGCTCAATATTTTTGTCTAGAAACTCTTGCAGAAGCATTATGGGTAAACTATAGAATTGTCAAAGTGCTGGGTAGTCTACCAGACAGTAAGGCACTGCACTATCTTAGAGATGAAGACATGTATGGATTTGCCTTCATCTTTGAAAGGTGTGAAATGTTCTAGCTTTGCAATATTTTCTACAATTAAAAAAAGGTTATTCTGGTACACAGTGTTGTTTACACAAGATTAAAAAAGGATCAGGGCTTTTCCAAGATTTCTAACCTCTGCTTTTGCAGTAAAAAAAAGCAATCCACATTTACAATGACCCATGACATCCTATGACAGATGTATTGGACCTAAATAAAAAAATAAAAAAACTTTACAGGACAAACAAAGATAAAACATTTGCAATGGAGAGAGTATTTTGAACCTGACTTTGCAATCTAACCACCAAAACAGGGAGCAGGGTAAATATCTGGATGTGGGTGGATGTGGATGGATGTGGGTGGATGAACACTCGACCCACACAAATATTGACCATAAAAGCACGATTCACAGCAGACTGAACACAATCACAGATATAGGATACAGGCCATAGAATACATCAAAAAAGACATAGACAGTGAATTGAACAACAAAAAATACCTAGACAGTGGGGCAGACCCACAACACACAAACAAACATATCAAATAAAAACATACAATAGAATCATTGCATTAATCAAGTGACTTCAGTGAATTAAAGTGGAATAGCCATGATTAGAAACAGCCCCCGCTGTCCCGAGATGTCCAGTGTCATAAATCCAACACACAAACTCCGCCTCCGCCTTTCCTCCATACATGCAGTGCTGCTCTTCTGAAGAGTGCCCGCACTCCTGGATCAGTCCCGACATCTTCAACTCCGGTGAAGAGCGATGGTAAACTCGTGGCTGCAGATCCAATGGACATTCTCGAGCATAATGCGAATGCGTCTCCATGGTGACGACCACAAACAAAATCATCCCGGCTAGACAATTCGTCAATATAAAAAAAAAACGAGCAGCAGGAGTGCCACGAAAAATCTCCATCCGCTTCCCCGTACCACAACAGACACATAGCGCATGAAAAAAACAAAAGACAAAAGCCAGACACAACAAAACACGTTCAAATTAACAAACACATACAAGAGACAGCTGGACTACATGTTGCCATTACAGCGCCACGTGATGTCATCCATATTTCCTTTCACCAGAGGGAAATCCTGTAACTCCACGTCCATGTCCTGTGTCAAGGTGCCACCTAGTGTGAAACAAACAAACAAACAAACACACAAAACAAACTGCCGTTAAAAAGCTGTGTGCACCGTTAAAAAGCTGTGCGCGCCGTTAAAAAGCTGTGCGCGCCGTTAAAAAGCTGTGCGCGCCGTTAAAAAGCTGTGCGCACCGTTAAAAAGCTGTGTGCGCCGTTAAAAAGCTGTGCGCACCGTTAAAAATCTGCGTGCACTGTTAAAAAGCTGTGCGCTTGTGCTCACTGTGTACATTGGTGTTATGCAGATTGATAGTGCATAACATGCAATTTTTAAGAATTTCAAGTGAGAAAAAAAATCTGTGCAAGTCATTAAGTATTATACTTGAGTAACTGTTAATGATGATGATGATGATGATGAGGGTGATATAAAAATAATTCAACCAACCACATAAATGACAAATCAACAAGCAGTATTGTTATTGATTTAATAATAATAAGCACATATACAGTGAGCACCATAATTCATTGGACAGTGACACATTTTGTTGTTATTTTGGTTCTGTACTCTTGCACTTTGAGCACGTATCAAATGAGCCTTAAACCATCACATGCTGCCAGATATGCATTAGATATGGATGGATAACTTGAAGGGTTTCTTCTCCTGACTTATTTTTCATAGAGTTCAATAGAAAAATGTTTCAGGAGAAACAACAGTCACAGATCCATCCATATCTACTGCATATCTGGCAGCAGAGTGATGGTTTGAGGCTCATTTGATACCGCAGACCCTTGATGACTTAGAGCCATTTAGCTTGTAGGAGTACCAGAAAATAAGATATCAAGAGTCTTTTGATATTGTTCGGCCACAGACATCAGGAAGTCATGGCATGCAAACGATATGCGACCAAATATTAAAAATGATTACTTTATTCTACATTATGTTAAACTGTCCAATACAGTCTGCACTTCAACGTCCTAGAGTTCAGAACCAAAATAACAAAAAATGTGTCACTGTCTAATGAATTATGGTGCTCACTGTATCTATAGTAGCAGCTGTTAAACTATTTGCAGCGTAATTTTGGGTATGGCAGGTGCTTTAGCTCAACATTGCTCAAGACTTTTTGAATAGTTTTTTTGAATATTCTTATTCAAATGATGTATTTTCTATGATGTATTATTATTATTATTCGCTGCCTATTTTGGGGATATCAGGTTGGAAACAGCAAACAGGAATTGGCCATACTGTAGAGACAATGGCTTGTTACTGCACTTCTCATTTCATTTACAAATAAGCTACTTCCTTTGTTAGTGACTATAATAGCTTGCTACAGACACTTCACAAAATGAACAAGCCACTTTGCCCTTTGATGGGAAATATCACAGACATCATTTGTTTATAAGCTTGTGACAGAATGGTTGCTTGGCTAACAGGCATAATCACAGTCTTCTTTCATGGTCCGAGCTGGAAAAATAAAGACACATTTCTAAGTGGTTTCATTTTTACATAGACTTTTACAAGTTGGTTGACGGAGTTCCCTGAACATCGGACTGCGGAATGATTAAAAATGATATCTGAGATATTATTTCACAGTGAACTTTGTTCATACAATATTAAAACATAGCTACAAATATGGAAATCATTTGAAAGTAGACAAAGTGAATGACTCGCCATGCATTCTAAGCAGCCAGATCAAGTGGCAACTTTCAGAATGCTGATATCATACAAAAACTAATTATTATACCGTGTGATTGCTGTGCATTATTTCACTTGACACTCAGACGGTTGTTTCATGTGTTGTGTGTAGACCTCTGGCGGCAGACGCGTTTAGCGTAATGATAGAACAACAGAAGATGTCTGAACATTCTGACAGTCTTTGCTGTATCAAAGTAATGAATTAGAATCACTTGTTAAACTCTGAGCTCATTACGCATATTGAGAATTCTGATTTAATAGTGCAATCAAAGTCTCTTACCCTTCTCACTTAGTATATCCCGCCTTAGCCCCAACCCTGAAAAGAGCTAGAGCAGTTAAAGGTGGAAACTATGACTTCTAATGTCTCCCGCGAGCGTTTCCACAACAAACAGTAGGAGCAGGGCATAGTGCAAGCGTTTGCATGCATTCGCGCCTCACCTTTTGGCTCGGATTTTGTGTAGTATGATACCAGCTATCGTTTGTAGCTTTAAAGAGGACGTGGTTAGGACACCCTTTATCACATAAACAATACCCATACATCTCCTTTTAGCAGTTTTTCAATAGCTCGGCCAACTGGGTCTGTAGATTAGATTGTGCGAAGTAGGTGATTTTTCACAAACTTGTACGACCTCATATGTGGATATCAGTAGTCCAAGGCAAACCAACTGGATTCATGCTGGAGGTCACCTGATGTTTTAATATAACCTTTACTGAAGGCCTCTTAGGTGTGAGGTAAGACTTTAACAGCCAGGCTAGTAGCACTGTTGAGCAAAAAAGCGGGAGGTGTACACAAAGGTGTACTTACTGTACACTGTGAAAAAGTACTGATGGAATGAACAAATACTGTTATTAGCACAGAGCTCGATAATAATAACCGCAAGGAAAAACCAGTACCATCTAGTGATATGCCCCAACAAGACAAATACAGGGCAATAGCCACTGGTAGCATAGCATAGGTACCAGTGACCCACTTAGAGTTTCTTTTTTTTTGATGAATTAGTTCATAAGTAACTTTATAAGTAAGTTCATAAATATTTGATTGTCACTGTAGGGTTTCTTTGCTGTGAAGAGGTGTTTTTTTCTGGTCACAGTATGCTCCCCTCGCGGTTGGGGGAAGTTCACTGTAAGGTCTTGCAGGGTATGCATCCACATCATGATAATGGGTCTTTGGGTGATGTTCAATGCACACCAGCCAGACCGTAAGGACTGAGCCAAAAACAGGGTTTTGTTCTGGGGATCATGCAGTAGTCAGTCTGGCCTGCAGGGGGAACCTGCCCCTGCTGATCATTTATTCATGCCAAGGCTTGTCATGCCCACATATCAGCACGTTGGTATACAACCCAAAAGAGACAATGTTTAAACGTTCCCTGAAAGACAGCGGTGAGTAGTCAGTTTTCACTCTTTGTTGCAGCCGTGCAAAATTATCAGTTTTTTGTGAAAAATACAATGAAATAAAACACATATTAAAAGTTCTCCTCCAGTTTAATGCACCATCAATGTTTCATAACAAATAATGAAGTTGGTTCAAAACCCCACATGATGATCCTAAAATGGCATTTTGATAAATTCCTGAGAATACATTTTTAAATTAATTAAAATTTTATCGTATAATTTTTTTTGGGAGATACCAGGTTTGTGTACGACATGCTGTTTACTAGAACTTTGATCAAGCATCTAGTTTAGTTGAGCTGGGTGGTGAAAAACGCATTTTTCAGCGGGCTTTGGCCCTTTGCCAGCACGGCAGTCTGCTAATTGCTTGAATGATAAGATAAATCTAATAATGTATTTCATGCTCTTGTGTTCTTCCCTGATTTTACTCATTAGCAATATGGGCTCTTTCTGCGGGGATGTTGGAGCCATGGGGAACAGCGCTGTCTTTAAAGGTTATTTTACATTCTTCTTCTAGTTTCTCTAATGCTGAAAGGGCTGTAAGCTTCAACATGATTCATTCTACAGCTTCTCAAATTCCACCTACCCGCACAACCAATTATACTAGAATTAAAGCTGATGCTTTTAGGTTTTAGGCTATGTTTAATTGATTATGTTTTTCGCTCTGCAAATTAAAAAAAATGAATTGTAGATGCCTCCTTCCCTGTAATTGATTATGTAGAATACCTCCACATTAATTTTTTTGTCTCATTTCTGCACGCTAGACACTCATAACTGTGGCACCGTTTTTTTGTTGATTAATCAAAAACATTTATAGGTGTAAGACAAGTATATTTCCATTTATTATCTTCCAGGAAACAGAGACACTGGTTCATCTTTATTTACAAAGCAAGGCTGAATCACTTGCCTTTCTACTTTCTTTTTTATTAAACAAAGAAATGATAGATGCAGCTACATTCTCAAAAATAAAGGTACAGTGGAGGTATAATTTTCTTCTGTAAAAAACTAATTTCCCAAATGTACTCTGAAAGTACAATATTTGGGTACAAATAAGTACCTTTTCAAGCAAAAAAAACGTACAAATTAATTATGTATCGCAGGCTGGGGGTACAATTTTATGTAACCTATAGGTTACCACCCCAGTGACAAGCGTTTGTACATTTTTAGGTACTTTTCTTACCTTTTTTTATGAGAGTGTATGTTCACAGGTTTGTATATTATTCACCATGTCAAGTGATTTCACTACTGTGGGTAATTAATGACGTCACTTCCTCATCATAAAATCTGGGTATAATTATGTCCACACCCACCTAAGCTGCTGGGTTTTTTAAATGTTTTTAATGCCAAATCATATACGTGCATCAGCATTTCTTGCTGGAACCTCTGAAATCAACTCGGGAGGGCGAGACAAACACACAAACTCCTCCTCCGAATCACAAAACGTTACACAGTGCAGCACACAAGCCATCCTCACACGGGTGTGGGTCGGAGGATGATGCTTCATGTGTCGCTTTGGCAAGCAGAAAGCCAGTGCCTAATTGACCAGCAGAGGGTGCTAGAGAGTGTGGAGCCTCGGATCTCTCGGCTGATGCTACCGCCAATCGTGCATCGCCCTGCGGTGCTGCCGGTCGCAGTCAACACTAGCACAGTCGGGATTGGCTCTCCAACCACGGGGCCCGTCTACACGCTAAAACAGTGCCTTAACAGGATTAGCCACCGGCAACCACGCCTTTTATTTCTTGACCCTCACCAGGACACCGTTTGTCGAAGCATTTTTCCGTTTGACCTTTCCCCAGCTCTGCTGTTTTTTTTTCTCTTTGACCTTTTCCCAGCCCCGCTATTTTGACTGCATCTGCGTGTGCGGCCTGTCACTCTCGCCGTGCTGCCGCTGCACTCAATTGCTTGTTGCCCTTTCGCAGTGGCACTTTATCAAACCTGCTTTATTGGGCACGATCCGCGATGCCCACAGTCATTCTGGCTCTAATCATTCCTTCTTTAAGTGCGCCGTACAGACAGCACAGCTTCCTGCCAGACAGTTCACAGCCATAATAAAACTGTCTGCACTCTTGCAGGTTTGCCGCTTTAAAAAAATTGACCCCCAGCTTTTTCCAAATATGACCCCGTGTCGGCCAATGAAACATCCCTTGACTTCACTAAACACCAAATCGCCAGATGAAACACACGGAGTACATAAAAGCATTGACTCCAGTTATAAATTGTGTTCTTTGGGTGAGTGGACGTTAAAGATGATACATGTCAAAGCTCAATCCTGAAGGTTTTTTTTTAAGAAAAACTGTTTTACTGAGCAGGGTTGCCTTATTTTCTTTTCTACCAAACTTGCCACTTGTGTCCATACACAATGACCACCCTCAGCAGTTCTTTTACGACTGCTGACTGACCTTGAAGTGATCTTAAAATTTTCTGTGGTTTGTTGTGGTTGTGAAAAGAATGTTTTCTTCTTTTATATAGAGGCCCTGACTCCATGTGTTTATATAGTTACTATTATTTCTACTATATCTTTCACTTAAGCTCTGAACTCATCACAATATGTGATACATGTTGGCCATCCGATTGACTAAATAGCTATTTCTGTGATCGTTTGGCTTCATTACTAACTAAATATTACTGGATGTGCAGTTTCTTGCATGTGTGCCTCCTGGATGATTATCACCAGGATGCTGCCAAGAGAAAATCATTGAATTATTTGCCCTGCGGTTGAATGTCTAATAATAAAATATATTTTTAAAAACCCATTTTTTATCAAAATGTTTCCCCAAAAGGTAACTATGGAACAAGTGTCACTCCATGTTAGTTTGAAACTGAAGACTGAACTTAACTCGGCATAATGGAAGGGTGTTTTGTCCATGGCCACCCTGACCATCAGCGCGTAACACCCGCCCGCTAGCACGACACTCACTACAGCTAGCTGGGCAGGCTATTACTGAGATATCCTGTCACACCGCTGCTGCTTGTTGCCAGGGTCATAATGTCAGCAGCCTTCCAAACTCTCAGGTGGACATCCCAGATTACCTGAAGGCTTGCTGACTGACAGGTCTTTCCGCCGGGCCGCAGCGCAGTGAGATAAGTGACCCCCGGAGCCCCTGCTGCCACTAGGGGGCGTATCGCTGTCACCCCGATCTGTCACGCCAATGTTTGGAGGCCTTTGTGATTGAAACCAGAGCTGACGGGTCACCTCCCACTCTGGTATTCACACAGAGGTATTGTACTTGGACAGCATTGGTGCACATGATATACAACCAGTCGCTCACTGTTAGAGCTTGTTTTCAGTCATCTACCTGGCTGAGTCTCAGAGAGAGCATCACAGGTGTGTCCTGTTAATGACTACATATAAAAATGCATGGAAACTGAGAACAGCAGAGAGAGAGAGAGAGAAAGAGAGAGTTATAGAGAGAGAAAAAGAGAAAGAGAAAAAGAGAAAGTTAGAGAGAGCAAACAAGGACTTACCTGTGGCTGAAAAGCTGAGTGTGTTTTTGGCCAAAAGGTGTGATTTAATTTAGTTTATTATTTCAGTTTATTATTTTGCGTTCCATCGACCGAGACCGCGAGGGTTTTTGTTTATTGTGGTACTGGAGGCGTGTGCCTGCTCTCTCTCTCTCTGGCTCTCGCTGTTTCTGAGTGTTTCCATCCATTTGGAGGAACAATAAAGAGGTCAACAAGAGTGAAAAAACTTCATTTCCCAGCGACTGGCTGTTCTTCCTAAGGGTGTTATAATATAACGCTGTTATTGTCACTGCGTGTGACATATACTAATAGGAGGTGCCATTTTCTTGACCTTCCCACATCACTGTGATAACTAATAAATAAGATAGTTTCTGTATAAACAGGTTAGTAACTGCAGTTCCACTGCAATGTGTTATCCGAACATCCAGAAGGGTATCTTTTCTCTCTCTTTGGGATATATTTCTATCCATATTCATGCCCAGTTTTTTGTAACCATAACCCTGTAGCTATATTAGGTTTGAAAGTTGTTGACATTGTGTGTGTGTGTTTTTTATTAAAGCAAGTCACACTGTAGCATTTGCACTGTATTAATATGAAGACAAATTAATTTATTTGTGTTTAACTGTTGATCGCATCTTCCCTGTACTTAATGTAAAACATAGTCAGAGCTTGACCTGTCAATGTTCCCCACTTTTTCTGAGAACTTACGCATTATGGACCCTCTTTTGTGACAGGGAATTTAGGATGCACAGCATGAATCAAGTCTTTTTATACTTCTGTAGGGATTCATATCAGTACTGCTGACAGATCTGCTTTCTGCATTTCAGTACAATGCTGACAAGCAGGACTTAAAATGGCCGCTTCTGCAGTAACTTGCTACCTACCCCATCTCATTTAAAAATTTGTGTGTTGTGTCAAGTCCAGTTTCTTTCCACAGTTCAAAAACATGCAGGTCAGGCTAATTGGAGACTCTAAATTGCCCGTTGAGTGTGTGAGTGAATGGTGTGTGTGCCCTATGATGGATTGGCGACCTGTCCAGGGTATATTCCTGCCTCTCGTCCAATGCATGCTCGGATGTGACCCAGACCAGGAATAAGCGGGTTAGATAATGGATGGATGTGTTGTGTCACTCATACCATCATTTCTGCACACCTACTGGGGCTGTAGCCTGGATTGTACCCCATCCTGACTCTGAAGTGTGAACATGCACAGTATCACGTCATATGAGCTTCACTGCGTTTGAACTCCTTACTCATTTATTTGGACATTACCTTGTATGTATGGTAACAATACTGAGCGGAAGGCTTCATAACTGCCACTGTTGTCAAGGACACATGCTGGCCACTGTGTGAGAAATGCTGACATAGCAACAACAGTAATTTGTCCTGTTGTTGTAGCAATCTTTGGACTGGCGCTTTATAATTTTTTTTTGGTGTCTTTTTATGTACTTGGCACTAAAAATGCTTTATTGTTTAATATTCAATGAGGAAGAGCGTGTGAGACACAACTGCTTGTGCGTATGTTTTATTTGATTTCCACTGGGTATCTTTGGGTCAGAGTCAGTGGGTGGATCTGCTCATGGCCCGTCAGGAATGTGGCCATGGATCGACCACACCGCTGGACAGTCGGAGCTGGTGAGGAGAACTGATGTTGTCACGGCTAAAAGAAAAAAACATGAGAAGGGAAAAAAAAGTAATCTCAAATTTTTTGTAGAAAAACACACACTTGACTGAGTATAACACACATTTAAAAGTTCAGGAGTTCATATTTTCTTCTCCATGAACTTTCATCAGAAACCCTGCTTTGCAAACAGTTGAGGCCTGGATCAAACATCTGAACGTTCAAAGTCATAGTGTATACATAAAACTTACTGACATAATATTGCAAAGATGACCTCGAAACATAGTTCGGAGATTTCAAAACCTGGATCTTTCATAATACCTTTCAAAGTTGTAAACAGCCACTGTGGTTATTTCATCATTGACCTTTGACACAAGAGGTTCTTCCCGTAACTAACCTATCCAAACCAACATGCAGTGGTTCCCAAACTCAATCTTAGGAGCCACTGCCATACAGTGGCAAGGGAGGCTTAGATATGACAGACCTTTTGTCTCCTGGGGATATCGTACAGTTTTCTGCACAAAATGAACTGAATCCCCGACTTCCCCCCAAAAAGATGGTGGATAAAACGTAGGCCTCTGAGATTGCCTTTTCACCAGCAGCGCCCTGGGGACCTGCATGGCCGAGATTGCTGGCGCTACCGCGACGGTCGTGACGTCGCTTCCTCACCTTGCTGCGCCGCTTGCGTTCAGAGGTGCGGGGGCAGGTGGACAAATGCAGGCAACCTGCCGAGACGCTCTCCATCCTCTGGTTCAGGGCAGCGCTCGAGATGTTCGTAAGGCGGAGAGAGGTATCCTGGACGGACACTACGGTCCGGGAAGATGGCGTCGTATCTTGGACCAGGTCCGCGCTACAGTGAACAAAACAGCACTGTTATCACTGTCTTCCCTCTTCACAGAAGTTTGGTAGTTTGGAGTACTTTGAGGTAAGACAATTAGCATTGGTTGCTATGCTATTGCAGGCTGGCACAGCAAATTGTAAGTGGCAGAAGTGTAGCATAGTTGTTAGGGAACTGGGTTTGTAACTCGCAGGTGGTGAGTTTGAGTACAGACTAGGGAGCTGCAGTCGTACCCTTGGGCAAGGTACTTAATCTGAAGCGCTTCAGTAAATGACCCAGCTGCATTAATGGATTTTATGTTAAAATGCATCGTGTGAAAGCCGCTCTGCATAATAGCGTCCGCTAAATGGCGAAATGTAATGCAATGCACCGTAAAGCTACTTGTTGCAAAGCAGCTTGTTGAAATTCATTCAGTGAGACCCCGGATTTGAAAGTGACCTTGGGCTGGCGAAGAAGAAAGAATACATAAGAAGCCGGTGATTATTCTGACTTTAGATCTTTGGATGTATTTGGGTTTCTGTGCTGCTGGCAAGCAGCTGAGCTGGCAGGTGTAGCAGAGGGAACATTTCCATCATTCAGTTAAGCTCAGAACCAAGCTAGGCTTTACCTTTCAGTCAGTTCTCATTGGGTACTTGGTTTGTATGACTGAACAGGAGTGAAATCTCATGTCGCCATATTTCAGACTTTTGAACTATACTGCCTCCTGCTCTGGGCAGAGAATATGCACACTTAGTGTCGTTTTATGAATTTGCCTTGAAATTCAGTGACATAGGAAGCTAATAATGTACATCACTGGATCACCTTGTTGGTAAAATTGTGCTGTAGAGCATCCACATTGTCTCGAAAATGCACTGACTAATATTCCGTGCAATTACACTGCTCAAAAAAAGGGAACACTTAATCATCACAGTATAACACCAAGTCAATTAAACCAAACCGGTCATGCTGGATGATGTTGCAGGCAGCGTAACATTCGCCACGGCGTCTCCAGACTCTTTCACGTGTGTCACATGTGCTCAGTGTGAACCTGCTCTCATCTGTGATGAAAACAGGGCGCCAATGGCAAACCTGCCAATTCTGGTGTTCTCTGGCAAATGCCAATCGGGCTGCACGGTGTTGGGCTGTGAGCACAGGTCCCACTACAGGACGTCGGGCCCTCATGCCACCCTCATGGAGTCTGTTTCTGATGGTTTGGTCAGAAACATGCACACGAGTAGCCCGCTGGAGGTAATTTTGTAGGGCTCTGGCAGTGCTCCTCCTGTTCCTCCTCGCACAAAAGAGCAGATACCGGTCCTGCCGCTGGGTTGTTGCCCTTCTACGGCCCTGTCCAGCTCTCCTTGTGTAATGGCCCGTCTCCCAGTATCTCCTCCACGCTCTTGAGACTGTGCTGGGAGACACAGCAAACCTTCTCGTGACGGCACGTATGGATGTGCCATCCTGGAGGAGCTGGACTACCTGTGCAACCTGAATGGGCTGCAGGTACCGCCTCATGCTACCAGTAGTGACAAGGGCACTAGCAAAATGCAAAACTAGAGAAAAATCAGTCAGGAAGGATAAGGAGAGAGAAATGGTCTGTGGCCACCACCTGCAAAACCATTTACTTTTTGGGGGTTGTCTTGCTGTTGCCTCTCCTAACGCTTCCTAACTGGACAGATCGATATCCCAGAAGTTTAATTGACTTGGTGTTATACTGAGTTGATTAAGTGTTCCCTTAATTTTTTTGAGCAGTGTATTTCATAACATCACAAAAACTTGCATTGGAACTAAGAAAGGTTTCAGGTTCTGTGTCTCATTGATTGATATTCAGAAGGTTTTGTTTTTGATCCTTTGCAAGTTTATATCTTCAAGACGCCGAAAGCCCTTGACGCACTTGCCTTCTCAAAGACGTGTAAGACCAGACGCACACAAACTCGTCTCTTTGAAGTCATTCAAAGCCCATTGCTATTAAGCCATGTAAAAGCCCAAGAAACATCATTATTCATCATATGCATTGAATATTGCATATGAATATTCTTACCTGGACTGCAGCTCTTTCCGTTTCTTAGCAATGTACTTCTTCTTGACATTTTCCAGCTCGTGATCCAGTATATCAATCTTATTCTTTAACTCCTTATTTTGTGTCTTGCAGGTGTTCACGTCTGATCGAACTGCCTGGATATAAAAGAATCAAAAATAAGGTTTTTATACCAAAATACTTTTCTTGCCACAAAGTTCATCACAACCCATTGATGGTTTCTCTCGTCTGATATTTCATTAAGTACAATTTTACAAATTATGGATGAAAGAGCTGAAATAAACGTTTAAAATAAGAGGCACATATGCACTTTCGATGATAACATTACTTTCCTCGGGATCAAATAATTAACGCCCTGTTTATGTATATCAATGTACCTTAAATGTGTTTATGTAATTCAAACAAATGCAGAGCAGACCACCTAGTTGGATATAATGTCTTGGAGGACTTTGCTGTGATTCTCTAGATGGATTAAGTCCCTTAATTATTTTTGCTCTAAGGTTTTATTAAGTGACGAGAGCAGTGCCAGTGTTCCTGCTTTCCATCTTTAGCTTCCAATAGTGTTTTCTCAGCTAAACAAGTGTTTTTTGCTTGTTTATTTATGGCACCACGGTATTAGGTTTACTTCCCTGTGAGCGTGTTTAGCTAGCCTTAGCCTGCAGCAACTGCAGTACAGCTCTAATTAAACTTGCCAATAACCTGTCAGTAAATTATGGCTAAAATGACTTTACCTCAGGGCCATGAATGCCTTGCATGCATATATATGTGCTGTGGACTGCATATATTCAAAATAATAACGCATTACGAATACCCGCGGTGCTTTCCCACACCTCCGGTGTGCTTAAACGTACTTTAAAGGGAGAATATTTAATGTCCTGACCATGCCAATATCACCTACGGCACGGTGAAGCTCAGAACTCGTTTTCCTGCCATTTTCCTGAATAGAGTATTAATCAGAGCTTACACTGAGGGCCCTATTGGCATTCTTAAATATGAGTAGCAGTCATATCAGTAACAATCATATTCAATTGTAGTTTGGCTGTCTAACAGGAGCACTAATGCATTCATTAACTCAACATTTTTGACTGTTACAGCCAGCCAGACACAGGTAATGGTTTGTGGAATGAAAGAAAGATAGACGTCGCAGGACCTTGAGCCTTCTAGTCTTCTCCCTCATGGTCTGCTGGTTGATCTTAAGTTGCTCGGCAACCTCCGGGCCCGGTTGACGGGCCAGAACGTGCTTGAGCTGCACGCAGGAGTTCTGCCGTTGCTGCATTTAAAAAAAAAAGAAACGCCGCACGCTCGTTTGACTGTTGTGTCTCTCACACAGTCTCTCACACAGTCTCTCACACAGTCTCTCACACAGTGAAATCCATCAGTATGGTAGAGTAATAAATGGGAATGAGAAACCACTAACCTCACTGAGCGGATAAGTAAATGTGAAATATGTCAACCATAGATTCAAACAACGCATACTATTTAACACCGAAACCATAGAAGTGTCATGGAATATCATTATCTAGGAGAACGATCGATTACCTTTAATCCACCATAGACTGCAAAAGATATACTGAATTAATAGTACACGTTTTATAAGAATGAGCTATACAAGTGAGCAGTAAGTCAGAAACTTGACTCCATTTCTGCTAAATGTTGAAATGTGTAGATTGCACACGCTCCTACTGCACCAAAGTCCTTAAGTGATCTCGTCAAACTATGCATAAAAAGAAAAAATAGATTTTGTAAGGTTGGAAGAGACCTTCCACTGGCTCCTGCTGTGCTGTGACTGGATAGTTTTCCACCGGTCCAGAGAGGGGGAAGAGAGGCTTCTTAAGCAGCCGACGAGAAGCGACAGATTAATCTCAGAGCAAAGGATGTACCTGTAATGACAGCTCTATTTCTTTCAGCTCCTTAGTCTTGGTTATCAGGCACTTCTGTAAGAAGTGAATCTTCTGGATCAGGTGGTAGGTTCCCTGGTCACAGATCTGAGGAAAGCCATTAAAAAGGTGTTAACTCTACCCAGAGTGAGAAATGCAACCAGCTCATCTCTATATCCATTTATCTGTCATTTCTGGATATTTTCTGTTGTACAGCAGCTATGAAATAGCAAGAAATTACCTCTTGGGGGGTGTCAATATAAATAAATAATTTAACATAAAATATTCAACAGCCTGACATGTCCACACGTAATAGACAATGATGTATTTCTGTATTAAGGCACTAGGGGTTTCTGGTAAGTACAGCAATTAAGTTTACACAAACTGAAACTACAAATATGTCTGAGTTTCCATCCCTGGCTGAATTGTACCTTAAGCTTTCTCCATCGATGCACATTCTTCATAATCGGAATGTCCTCTTCTAAGGATTTGCACATCATCTGCTCTTTAAGCAGCTCCTTCTGTGACAGATTCACCTCACGCCTGGCACCAGATAGGAATGCATGTTATCGACAGAAGAAAACACTGGACTTAGCAAGCCTTATCAATCTGTTGTCTTAGAGTGTATGCAGTCTACACTAGCTTTGGAATGTTCAGCAAATGGCAAAAGTACACAATGTAATCTAAGAAACATACACGGCACAACCAATTATATGTGGAGTTGAAAAGTTGTCATTTCAGGTCTTAAAAAAAACAAAGATACTGAACTCTAAACCTGTACTGTAGTGCACATTTTTTTTCCCTGTGAAAGATACACATTCTGACACGTGCACGCGTATGCTCTAGGTTTCCTTTCAAATTAAAGTCTTAAATTTTGTCTATTTAAAGAAAACAATTTTTTGCCATATTAACTATAGTTTATTAGTATATCTTAAATTTTAAATCAAAATAATAAGTTTTATTTTTATTTTTCTTTAATTTCCTTATTTCTTTATTCTAGAAATTTGAAAATAAAAATAAAAAAACGTTTTGAAAATGATTTTTATTGTTTAAAAATATAAATTTTTGTTGAACTTGCGCTTTTGTACACTTCGCACTTTTTATAAACAAGCGCAAATATATTGTATAAAAAATGATAACAAGCAAATTGGCGTGGCCAATTGTTACAAGTCTAGAGTTTAGCTTTCTCTTGTGTTTTCTATTTTTTTAGCTTTTTTTTAGTTTAATTTTATTATTAACAATTGTAAACATTCCAAATAGTTTCAAAAACAATTCCAATACAAGCTGTCGCACGCAAGGGTGCTTTGGGTGAGTGGCAAGAGCAAGGATACGGATAAGAGTTATAATGATAACTATTTTAAAACTGGGAAACTGGAAACTCCTGGAACATGAAAATAGTAATAAATTAAAAAAAATAAATAAAAAAAACAACACACTACATGCCCCCATGCTGCCTTACTTTAACTTATGTTAAGTTTAGTTTTATTATGGATAGCTAGATAGCTAGTAAACGTGCTTTGGCTAGGATAAAGTAGATAAACAATAAAAAAAAACAAAAAAAAAAAAGCCGTTCATCTTCATTTGTTGTTTGTCATGTTTGCGGTGTACTGCAGGTAGCGTTAGTAGGTCAGAATGTAAATATTAATTTTTGGGTTTTACTGGGGCGATTTGAGATTGTTGTGATTGTCGTAGTATAGTCCGTAGCGCCCTTAGCTAAATTTCAGCTTTTTTTAGTTCACTTTGTTTCGTTACATATTTTTGTATTGTGTGTCATGTGCATAGCTACGTTACTACGTAACGTTATAGATGGTAAAAAAAAAAAAAAAAGCTCTAAACTGATAGGGCTTCGTACTATTTCCTTTCTTCTTACCCTGGTCGGTGGGGGAGGGGAGCCCAGATCCCGGAGGGGAGATCCGCCCGCCTCGAAGCAAATTTGACTATCACCGATTGAGACTCAGCGATTGATAGATACTCAGTTTCACTCGCAATCTTTTTTCCCTTGGGGGCGTGTCTCAGGTGTGCGATAGGCTCTCACCCCTCCCCCTCTGCTGCTGCTTTCCACGCCCATTTAATTGCATTTTTCGAATTCGTGGAGTGGGCGGAGAGAGAATGTAACCGAGGGTTTCCTACCCCTTTAAGGAACAACTCTGTGGCTCTCTATCTTCGAAGTGGGAGTGGCTTACCGAAGATCCTGGATATTCGACACTTTTTTGGCCACAATTTTCTTCTCTTCGGCCAGCTTTTTGATCTCCATCTTCAACATCTGGGTGTTCTCCACCATCTGGTTGTAGTGCATATCCCCTTTATTCATTACGTGCTGCTGGACTTTCATTCTCTGGTACAGGAGCTCCACCTTCTTATTGCGTTCCACCAGTAACCTGCCCAGAATGTCACGCTCGCGGATCACCTTGACAACAAAAACAGCAAACAATTTGTGAGCGAAAGCTAGCGCTGCGCTTCAACATGGCCAGAACCAAAAACCCCAGAATAATGCTCAGGATATTTAAGCTGCCTGTAGAAACTTAAAACTGTTACCTACTGTTACCTTTTTTTTCACACCTTAAGTGTCTAATTTGTACTGAACATTTATTGGCGAGCAGATTAATGTTGACAAAATGGCAGGCTCAACAAGATCTCTATTCATTTATTTATTTATTTATTTTTGATGACACCCATGTTTATGCAGAAAACAAGGCCCTTCCTTGACTCATCCTTGCATTAATACCGTAAACTCAGGAGCCTTTACTGAAATACAAAAGTACAGGATATTCTGCAGTTTCACGTCTGCATATTTTGCCGATGCTGTTGGGCTCTGTGAAAGTGAAATATTAGTTTCCTAAAGGGACTGTCAGCTCAGGGCCCTAAGAAATAGCCAAAGGGCTCTGGTGGCACGCCACTGTCCATTACTGAAGTACACATTTTTTTGTTACTTTCAAGGGGCCGGGAGCTTTTGCTGCATCAGCTAAAGCCGGTCTTGGGTTTAACGAGCTTGGCGTCAGACCAAACGTTGCATTTTTATCCCGGGGCAAATAGTAAGTTACGGTAGCTCATTGAAACAGGAAGTCTTTCCCTTACCTGATTCAACTGTTTCCTCTGTGTGACCAGCTCGGCGTCAGTATCATCTATGATCTTGAGTAGCTTGCTCTCCTTGGCCTCCTGTGTCTCAATGATATGCTTTGTGTCTTGAGCCTGCTCCTTCATGTTATGAAGGTCTATCTACAGGAAAGAAAGGGATCATTAAGAAATGCTGCGGAAGATTCTCTTATTTTCATACGTGCGTTACTTAAATGAGCAACTGACAGCGACAACCAGAAATGTGAAAATGAGATTCATTGTGTCACGCATCACTGTCAATCAAACATCGAATACAACATGCTTTTGTCACTGTCGTTTCATTGAATCCCCATAATAATGTTTCCAGTTAGTTTTCATGGTTCTATGGTCCAAAAAGGCTCTTTATCTGTTCATCAATAGCATTTAACTGGAGCTTGTGGTGAGTGTGATTATAAATTATTTACATTGTACAAAACAATCACTACATTACAGGCTGTAGTGGGTATCCCCCTTACATTTTGTACTATTTTATGATCTTATCTTGCTCCAGTTTTACGATATAATTATTGTCTTTTGTGTGTTTTCTAACTGTTTGTGATGTTTGAATTTTTTTGTGAAGCACCTCGTAACTGTGTTTTGATAAGTGCGATATAAATAAATATGATTACATTACATTGTATTACATTTTAAGCTTCTCTGGAAAGGATTGGCTGCTAAACGACTGTAATGTAATGTAAATAGCAGAGGTGTAAAATTCAGGGGTCAGAAAGTAAAAGTCCTGCCATGTTTTTCTTTCCCCCCCTGAACTCAGCCAGCTGATTTTGCTACTTAGTTCTATACTTCCTGGCTGAAGAACTGTGCTCATTAGCAAATCCAGGTGATTGGAACAAAATACTGGGGAGGACTTTCTGAACCTGGATTTTACACCGCTGGTGAAAAGTTGAATAATTAGTATTTTGGCACCATTTTAAACCAATGTATTGCGGCAGGGGTCCTCAGCGGTCGATTTAGATGGATAAACGCCAGGTTTGAAGCCTTCGCTCTACCTTCAGTTGCTTGTTCTTGTCCTCCACGTCGAGGAACTCGAGAGTTTCCTTTTCAAAGGCACACCCCTTCCCGTGGAGCTCCTCCTTCAGCTGGTCAGCGTCACACTGCATCATCTTGAGCTCCGTCTTCATCTCAGTTATCTCTGCCTGTGCCGGGACCCAGCACAATGCGGCTCAGACAGGAGGGCATGGAAAAACATCAAGCTTCTCCACGCAGCCAATGAATGAAGAGCATCTACAGTCTGAACACTGGCACAGGCATTAGGCAGAAATATGTATGTCGGCGTATTTTATATGGACTTATAAAAAGGAAAAAGTAATAGAAGCGTAAGAGTAAGAAGATGCAGCGTGTTCCTTTGCCGCTTGCTGAATCAAGCAGGTTTTATAATGTATTTTGTGACATTAAAGTTTTTTATTGAACTTTCCTTAATTTTGTTACCGGGGGAGTGAGTAAAACTTGTGCGGAAAACTTTGGGTACAGGCAATGCGATTTCAAACAGTAAGCAGAACCCAGAAGACCTGCCTCAAGTATATATTTGAAATATTTTAACTTTGCATAACCCTATACTCTGAAAACTCAGTTTCTTAAAAAAAAAAAACTTACTAAAATACTGTCATATGGAAGAATGATTTTGTTCTGAACATTGCTTTGTGGAGTCCACTGAATGCAATTGTTTACACAACACAACGTGACCTGGATTGAAAGAAAAAGAAAAGCCAGGATTGAGGATTGTACCTGCATCTCATTGAGGTGTTTGCTGTAGATGGTTTTGTCACACCTCACGGCCTCGTACAGGTGCTGCTGATGTTTAACTTCCTGCTCTACGTCCGCTATCTTCTTCCTGTACTCAACGATCTCCAGTTCCCGTTCGCGAGTCTCTTCCGTTAGGCGATGGACCTGTGGAAGAGGGGGCGGAGTTACTGCGTTAAAGTAACGAACGTATCCAAGGTAATCAGCGGGCCGCTTTTCACACACAACCCACGGACGGACATGATAAACGAAGCAAAGAGAACCAGAACGGTATTCAGTCAATATTTATCATTAAGTCTGACCTGCAAATAAATTAAAGGTGTTGCTTATTTTCTTCACAAACACAGTTTGGTGAGTCAAACAGGACACATTGATTGAATCCAGTCTCCAGTCTTAGTCCAGAATAGTGATCGTGCCCTTTTTTCCCTCTGCTATGAATATGAATGATCGTGCTTTAATGGGGTGGAGCCAAATTAATTCAGCATGAACAATGTCACGTGAGGTAAAATGGAGCCGTGTTTAAACAAGCAACATTATTTAGAAATCTTTTTCCCAGGTATCTAATTAGAGAGCGTATTAGTACAGCCTGAACCTCCAGTCCCACTCATCTGACTTCCTCTTGCTCATTAATAACTGCGGTGGCTGTTCTGTCCGTACCTCCTCCAGGATGGTATTGGTTTCATTGATGTAGCGGTCTCTCTCCTTCTTGAGCTGAGTGTTGATCTTCTGCTGTTTCCGAGCTTCGTCCTTGTAGTTCTTGATCTCCTGCTCCAGGTTCTTCTTGGACTGCTCGTGGAGCTTCACCACGTTCAGTTGCTTCTTCACGGCGCTGACGGCCTTGATCAGGTTCTGTGCGGGAGACAGAGACAGTGGAGATTAGACAAAGGGGAACCCCTTTCTGCCCTGCAAAGGATTGACAACTTGTCCGGGGTGTATTCCTGCCTCTCGCCCAATGCATGTTGGGATAGGCTCCCCCCCCCCCCAGACCCTGACCAGGAATAAGTGGGTTAGATAATGGATGGATGAAACCCCTTTCTGACGTCCAGTGTAAGCTGGGTATCAAACCCACAAGCCCAGTCCCCTAACAGTTATACTACACTATCACTCACATCCATATACAGTGTACACACACTTGTGTAGAAAGGTTGAGGCAATGTCATCAATGGACCTTTAACACAATAAGGTATTAATATACTGTTTATGTTTAACACATCTGCAGAAACGCTAAAATTATGTTCATTGTGAAAAACACAGGCACAGCCAAAAACTAGACAATGTGAATTTCTGTCAAGCAACCATGCATTTACGTAGATCAATAATGAATCGACTAAAGTCTATTACACAGAGCCATGCATAACTAGGTGCTGCACAGCCATGTGTAACAGGAAATATGAAATTCAGGAGATAAATGGTCAACCTACCTTGTTCACAATGTCTTTCTCACGCATTAATTCCCTTGTGGCTTTCTTATCAATCTTCATCTGTTTTTGGTTCGATTCCAGTTCTGCGGAAATTATAAAGTAATATTTCAACTGAGGCCATTTGGATTCTGTTTTTCATTTATCCTGTACCAGTTTACCTTTTATTCATCCTGTACCAATTTCCCTTTTAACATGAGAGGCTAATGTTGTTTCCAACACTCTGCACTGCCACAAAGCCAACAAGGTTTCACCACCATCTGTTGCTTTCATGTCCGGAGAGCAGAAAAAAGCGCTCAACATTATTAAGTAACGTGCACGTCAGAAAGCACAAATGTATAATCAGATGGGGGCACCATAGACGTTTTTTCGATGGGTAAAAGGTCTGGTGGGACAGCAAGAAGCCCTTTCCGGATCAACGATCAGGCGCTGCAGTCAAATGCGATAAACAAAAGCAAGGGCAGCCAGGCTCCTTGCCTCTGTCCAGACCAGCTATCTGGCTTCTCAGCATGTCTCGCAGTTGCTCCGTCTCCATTTTCTGGTCCTCCAACTGGTGTAATTTCTTCTGGTCGTTCTCTCTCATCTGCTTGAGCCTGGATATCTCCTGGCGCACGCCCTCGGTGTCATCTTCTGAAGTCTGCCGGGAATGACAAGCATGAGTCTGTCGCTCCCATTAAACCACTGGCTGTCTCTCTGTCTCTGTCTCTGACTCTGTCCGATTTCCCTTATCATTATGATGAGAAGGTTAGTCTCTGGAGGTTTATACACGGTAAAATGTTCAGTGCTAAATCAAATCTTACAGAGTTTATACGAGTCCACTGCGGCCAGAGTGGACTCATATGAACTCTGTTAGAGTTTAATTAAAACTGGACATTTTACTGTGTACTGAGACACAAGAATTTCACAGTGGGTTTGGCAATAATTATCTTTTTCTTCAAGAAATGATTTAGCCAGAAGTTAACTAAACTCAAACAGTAGATGCGCCAACACGATAACAGGGTAAACAGTTAATCATTTGCCAAGCTAAATCTTATGAATCTTTTATTTTCTGTACCAAGGTTAATAGTGAAGGTTCTGTCATTGTGCCATAGGAATTGTGTGAGAAATAAGAACATTTATTGGTCTGAAAATAACGATACAAAACAGCAATCTTTTTTCTAAAATCATGAATATTTTGCACCCATCTGTTCCTTGAATGGTGTATATACAGTCCCCCCTTGTGGCATAGCAATTAACTGCAATACTTTATGCGCTCGCTGCTTTCATTCTCTCTAACTGGCACACATGTCCACAACCTTCCCTCGAACTGACAGACTTGAGTACACTCTTGTACTCTTACAAGAACCCTGAAATACTCTTTGAATCTCAGCCATCTCATTTTTGGAGGTATGCGCTCTGCTTTGTGGGCTCTTTATACTGCACTCAAAGGGCTTTAGATCTAAATTTCACATCCTTGGGGCAAATCTTCAAAAGGCTAAACTAGAGAGGACTGGTTCAGAACTCCCTTCTTCCTTCTGGGGGATTATTTCTTGTTAGATGGCCAGATGCCAGATATATATGTGTGTTCTTAGGACCTGTGCAATGAAAGTCAATGCAAATCTTATACGCGTAATTGTTTGTTGTTTGTTGCTCATGTGTGTGGAAAACATGATGGACTTTAAGCGCCTGATTTGCAAAACCTTTTAGCGCACGCAAAACCAGTAGCATGACAAATGATTGGTCATGGTATTTGTTTTGCACCAATCATTGGCTGTGTTATTAGTTTTGTGTGTCCTAAAAGTTGTTGCACCTGCCAAAGGTCTTAGTAAATCAAGCCATAAGTGTACTAAAATATATACTACATTAATTTGCACTAAATATGGCATTTAGGACAGAGACCTGAAGCACGCAGCACACATTGGAAGTTACATTACAATTACATTACTGCCTTTTAGCAGACAATCTTATCCAGAGTGACTAAACACAGCTTTAGAAACACCGGGATTCTTCAGCTTTCGTCTGTTGACTCCAGAGACAATTCAGTTCCCTGCGTCTCAACTAAGCCCCGTTAAAACACACAGTAATTAAAACTGCTTCTGAACAGGTCAGGTCAGGTCAGGGCACTGCATAATTGACGCCTGATTAAAGTATTTGCTGGCCATTGCTATTCATTTGTGTCTTTTTGTTCTGTTATTTTTCACGTTAAATAATTGTTCACGGTATATGTTCTAATTAACAACATGTTGCCAGTAGAAATGCGAAAAACACTGCATATCGCCCCTAGAAATACTCCTTGTTTCTTCTTGCACAGATTAATTTTAAAAAACATATTCGCTGCCTTTCTTTTACATTACAAATTCAAGTCTTTAAACACACCAAGATTGATGTGACTTTGTCTTGCTGCGCCTTGATGAGAGTTTGCAAAGTGTGCATCATTCATCTGCAAAGTCTACCCTGATTAAAGGCCCGGAGACGCGAACCTTCCTGTCACCGGGTGATTTGATAGCTCCGTGCATTGTAGTCGAGAGCAATTTTTACCGGCGATGCCTGGTATCAGTGGACTCTCTTTACGGGCGTATCTGTCATCCCTGCCTTTACTCGTTTCTCCCAAACAGACGCTGGCGTAGCGGCATTACCTTAAGATCCGATGTCCTTTGCTGATTCTCCAAGGACAGGTTCTCCACCGTCTCAGCGGTTTGCTCGTTCTCCAGCCGTAGTTTCGTATTCTTGGACTGCTGGTCCCCCAGCTCCTTTGTGGCCGCCTCTGTGACAACCTGCAAGGCCATAACGGGGAGCGTAAATCAAAGGGTGTGCGCTCGTGAGCGTGGTACGCGCTAGGTGCGTCTGTGGCGTGCTTCTGTGCTGCGAGCAGGTGTTGCGAGGGGGGTCTGAAGAGAGTGATGAACATGTAAACAGAAAAGACTTGTTTGTTTATTCACTTGCTGATGAATATATTAAATGTAGTTTATACTCCTTGTTGCTCACAAATGTCAAACATTTCACAACCTGAGGCCTGATCCAGAAAGCAGGATTACTGAGTTAACCGGATAACTGCACTGAGTAAGACCCGGAACCCACCCAAATCCGGAACATGGACCGAAGTGAAAAGAGCTGTTCCGGGTTTCACTGGGTGCAGCAATCCAGCTAACTCAGTAATCCTGCTTTCTGGAACAGGCCCCTGATCTGCATGTGCTATGGTATAGAAACTGATGGACATCAACGGCAGTGGCAGAACGCAATTAGTTTTACCCTCCAAAAGGAGGATAGGTTTAGGCAGACCAGTCAGGTTGTGAAATGCCATACAAATACATATGGTTATTTCACCCAGGCGCGTAGCACAAGCAGGGGGTATTGTTTTCGCTCCTGTCTGTGTGTGTCTGTCGTTTGTCTGTGTTTGTGTCCCTATCATCCAGGCCCTCGGTAGTCCCGACCAGTGCGCTCACCCTGTCTCCTCTGAGTTTCTCCTCCAGCCTCTGCTGCTCCTCCTCGCTCTGATCACACTTTGCGCTCAGCTCCTTTATGTCCAGAAGCACCTGGTCTTCTGCCGCATGCAGCTGCTCCAGCTCCTTCTCGGCCTTCTCCTTCCTCAGCGTCTCGCCGGAGCACTCGTCGTGGCAGGCCTGAATGTCCTTATGTAACTGCGCAAACAGGCAAGCCGACGGCTAGTTAAACAGAGCACACCTGGATTATGCTCTTAGAGATCCACACTCAATGATGTGCAGCGTCTGCTGCCGTATGCGCCCGGTCATTTACAGTACATACAACAAGGCGTTAGCGGGCCGGCTGATCTCAGCTATACAGCTACACAGAAAAATGAGTGTTACGAGTGTTAATCACTTTGCATGGTAGGGAGCGTAGAGACCATAGGCACGCTATGGATGTTAAAAGCACAATTTGAGTAGATTTCATTGAGTTGATTTTCATTTCAGTTCATTTGTCTGCAATACCTTGGAAATTGCATCCATGGCACTTTCTTGCAGGGCTTCCATATCTTGCTGATCGGAAGTGGCCTTCGTAATATTTTCTCTTGCGTTCACAACTTCAGTTAGGAGTTCACCTCGTTCCTGGGTGAGCTCATCTTTCATTTTCAGCAAATCGTTCAAACTGAAAAACAAAAATCCAGAAAAGATTGCCATCACTCAACTCAAAGTGGAAACCGACACAACTAAATAAATAACAGGATACAACGTTCACGTTACCAATTTTATTTTTAGAGCAATATCGGAAAAGATGCGATATAAAATACATGGACAGTTACCATAATAGCCTATTTTGTCAGTAGGCCTATCTAAAAAATCCGAGATCGGAGAAATTATGCATAACTCACTTGATCTTTTGACCAAATGTTTCCTGCATAAGAAGATCCTTCAAGTTTGAATTGTCATGCTGCAAAGCCTCAACCGTCTCTCTGCTCGCAAGAACTTTGTCTGAAGCCTGGTTCGCTCTTTGCCAAGCTCCGTTTACTTCCTGAAAACAAAATTGCCGTACAATAAACCATACATAGCAAAAATAAATGTCATTATAAAGCACATTACGTATGTCGAATAGGAGATAAAATCAATAGGCGTATAGTCTGCAAATGGGCTGGAGAGCTAATGCCATTTGTGACAGCGACTGCACCTTTTGCAGGCCGGAGACAAGGGATTCGTCCTCTTCGGTCAACTTTTGAGCAGCATTCACTTTGACAGAATTTGATACTATCTTCGCCTTTAACTTCCTGCATTTTGTGCGTTGCCTGTTCTCACTCGCTTGGGACTTCTTCACGGCCTGCAAAAGCTTTTCATATTCTATTCGGTAGACGTCCAAGTTAGGGTCGTCTTTTAGTTGACGAAGAAATGTTTCTTCTTCACTTTCGGTTGTTTTTTGGTCAGCACCAGGTTTGCAGACATTGTCCTGGGAAGAATAAACAAATAGCAGGTTACTACAGCTACACAACAACAACAACTACTACTACTACTACTAATAATAATATTGACAGCTGTTGCCTCCTTTCTGCCCTTTTAAACGGCATACCTCTGACATGTTTGTTGCTGTCTTCTACGTCGGTTTCTACTCGGAATAAAACTGTGAGACAAACACTTCCCAAAAAATGTCTATGTAGGCAGATGAAAAGTCAGTATTTATGATTGTGACCAACTAAAAGAAAACATTCTAAAACGTTTCGTAACGTGACAAATAAAGAGAAATACAACTGCAACGGACAAACGGCTTTAACGGACAACTGCTCCCCCCTATTAGTCCGTTGGATCGAGGTTCATCTGTACATGGAACGCCATTTTAGCATTCTGATGTCACGTCATAGAAACATCTGGTGTTCATGCTTGATAGCAGTTGCCATGTTTTCAACACAACAAATAAATAAATGAATAATAGAGGTGGAATGTATGATCATTCCTAAGCAATAAATTAATCACTAGTTATTTTTTAGTTATTATTTTTTTATTATTATATTGAACTACTCGTAGTTTGCAGAGGTGGAAATCCAGGGGACATAAAGTAAAAGTAGTAGTAAAAGGCTAGTAGCACTGTTGAGCAAAAAAGCGGGAAAGTTACTCACAAAGGGTGTACTTACTGTACACTGTGAAAAAGTACTGATGGAATGAACAAATACTGTTATTAGCACAGAGCTCGATAATAATAACCGCAAGGAAAAACCAGTACCATCTAGTGATATGCCCCAACAAGAGAAATACAGGGCAATAGCCACTGGTAGCATAGCATAGGTACTAGGGATGCAAATTTTAAGGAATTTCCTTAATCGATAGTTGTTAACCTTAACAAACAATAGTCGATTAATTGATAACATAATATACTAAATATAGCTTATGATATACAGAATACAAAATGCATGTTATATTCCTCAATCAAAGATGTATTGTAACATTTGAGAAACAGGCATTATTGCAGCGTAACAAAAATAGAATAGGAAGGCGTGTATAGGCTACTTCAACAGAGAAGAAATTGCGCTCCGGCTCATCAGTTGCAAGCGAAACCGTTGTTGCGCTAGCCGCTAGCAGCATGAACATAATCTCGCTTGAAATGGAAAGGCGACAGTTAAACTAGTATACCTAGCCTAGAACAGTCAACTTAAATCATAGGCTATTATGTTTTGAATAGGCTTCTCATATGCATACTAGATAGACCTACGTATTTTTATTCAAGAACATTTAAGCTACGTGGTCTAGAGCGAGTCGTGTGCGCAGCCCGTTTATTAGCTCTCGAAATCCCTCACCGTCAACGGTGCTTATGGCCATCATGTCCTTTTCAACCATCAACCTCAGAGAGTCCTACTGAACTGACTAGCCTATATGAACTGTACTGACCACAGACTACCCCTACTACCACAGTTCAGAGTCCTACTGAACTGACTCGCCTATATGAACTGTACTGACCACAGACTACCCCTACTACCACAGTTCAGGGAGTCCTACTGAACTGACTAGCCTATATGAACTGTACTGACCACAGACTACCCCTACTACCACAGTTCAGTGAGTCCTACTGAACTGACTCGCCTATATGAACTGTACTGACCACAGACTACCCCTACTACCACAGCTCAGAGTCCTACTGAACTGACTCGCCTATATGAACTGTACTGACCACAGACTACCCCTACTACCACAGTTCAGTGAGTCCTACTGAACTGACTCGCCTATATGAACTGTACTGACCACAGACTACCCCTACTACCACAGTTCAGTGAGTCCTACTGAACTGACTCGCCTATATGAACTGTACTGACCACAGAGTACCCCTACTACCACAGTTCAGAGAGTCCTACTGAACTGACCACAGACTACCCCTACTACCACAGTTCAGAGAGTCCTACTGAACTGACTCGCCTATATGAACTGTACTGACCACAGACTACCCCTACTACCACAGTTCAGAGAGTCCTACTGAACTGACTCGCCTATATGAACTGTACTGACCACAGACTACCCCTACTACCACAGTTCAGAGAGTCCTACTGAACTGACTCGCCTATATGAACTGTACTGACCACAGACTACCCCTACTACCACAGTTCAGAGAGTCCTACTGAACTGACTCGCCTATATGAACTGTACTGACCACAGACTACCCCTACTACCACAGTTCAGAGAGTCCTACTGAACTGACCAGCCTATATGAACTGTACTGACCACAGACTACCCCTACTACCACAGTTCAGAGAGTCCTACTGAACTGACTCGCCTATATGAACTGTACTGACCACAGACTACCCCTACTACCACAGTTCAGAGAGTCCTACTGAACTGACTCGCCTATATGAACTGTACTGACCACAGACTACCCCTACTACCACAGTTCAGAGAGTCCTACTGAACTGACTCGCCTATATGAACTGTATTGACCACAGACTACCCCTACTACCACAGTTCAGAGAGTCCTACTGAACTGACTCGCCTATATGAACTGTACTGACCACAGACCACCCCTACTACCACAGTTCAGAGAGTCCTACTGAACTGACTAGCCTATATGAACTGTACTGACCACAGACTACCCCTACTACCACAGCTCAGAGTCCTACTGAACTGACTAGCCTATATGAACTGTACTGACCACAGACTACCCCTACTACCACAGTTCAGAGAGTCCTACTGAACTGACTCGCCTATATGAACTGTACTGACCACAGACTACCCCTACTACCACAGTTCAGTGAGTCCTACTGAACTGACTCGCCTATATGAACTGTACTGACCACAGACTACCCCTACTACCACAGCTCAGAGTCCTACTGAACTGACTCGCCTATATGAACTGTACTGACCACAGACTACCCCTACTACCACAGTTCAGAGAGTCCTACTGAACTGACTCGCCTATATGAACTGTACTGACCACAGACTACCCCTACTACCACAGCTCAGTGAGTCCTACTGAACTGACTCGCCTATATGAACTGCTGACTACCGCACCGCAGTAGCCTACATAATTGTCAACCGAATCAGTTACTCTCTGCATAGGCTACGGGCTACTCAGTATCCTAATAAATTAGTTAGCAACAAATGGCGGGAGTATTAGTAAAATAATATAGCCCGGTCAACTGTTTTTTGGTAATTTCACATTTAAAAAATATAGCCTGCAATCTTGATCGGAACCTGTAGCCTACCTGTAGGTCTACTGGCATCTGAGGTCCACCCAACGTAACGTTACCGAAAGCAAAACGGTTCAAGCATTTCTAATCAAACTCGCATAGGCTACTGTAGGCTATATTGTACATTTACCATGTAGGCCTATTCTGTATCTATCAAACTAAGAGCTCATGAAAGTCTCCCCGATATTAAACCATTTCAAATCTGTAATAATGATATTGATTAAATGAAGCACATTCGTGTTTTCTTTTGTGTCGAAATAGCACAATAAATGTAGGCTATTTTAAGAAGGCCTAATATGCTATAACCATGTTTTATATAGGCTACACAAATATAACCAATATGTGGCTATACGTTTGTTTCTTCTTTACACTTGAAATCCAGTAAGAAGTTGAGCTAAAGCCATTTTCTTTATTTGTTGTCAGGTAATTTGAGTCTAGATCACGCACTGCGTGAATGATTGCTATTTTAATCTGAACCGCTATTTTAATCTAGTAGCCTACTGACGAACAGGGTGATTAATAGCACTAATGCTACATCAGTGCACCCAGCTCAACCCTTTGTATAAGGGCTCCCCCCATAGATGGCTGAACATCGACATTCAATTTGGGAGAAAATAATCATCTGCTTTAAAAAAAAAAAAGAGGATAAACTATGGCCCTTGTCACCCTTTTGACAACTTTACCATTTGAAAACGCAATGTTTTACAATAGGTTACTTACCACGAAATGGTCAGAACTTGAGAACACACAAATTGTCATATATTTCCGTAGTTTCTAATCCATATTTAAAACGCTCACCTGGAGTGGCCATATAAACCTAATCCATAAAACTATATAACTACAAGGGAAAAAAATACAAAAAGTTCATACGAGGTTTATAGGAAAAGTTCGCTTTTCAGGTGGTAGGCTACATTAACTTCGTGTGTAGGCTCAACTTCACGGCATGCACCGCTAATACTACAAATCCCAGAATGCTCTGCTAGTGCCTTGGCGCGTCAAGACCCGCAAGCTGACGTGTATCTACGTGGCTGGTTAACGGTCATTTACTTTTATACGATAACAGACAAACGCAGAAGCGGACGCACACCCGCGGTATATACGTTAAATAAAACGTAAAACGAAGTTTGTATAAAAATTAAAAATAAAGGCGATTGCACCCCCCCCCCCCCCAACAATTACAATCGAGGTCCGCGAAAATCCGAAAGTATGGTTATATTTATATTTATAGTCTTACAGTTACAACCGGCCCTTTGAGGGCAACCATAATGCTAATTTGGCCCCGGGTGAAAATGAGTTTCACACCCCTGCCTTAAACCATGATTACGTTTCCCACAAAAAAACTGCCGTTAAAAAAAATTATTCAGTTAATTGTTTCATTTTAAATCTTATCGATTGAATTCTTATTAGCAATTAATCGATAGTCGATTAACTGTTAACATCCCTACCTCTGACATGTTTGTTGGTTGTTTTCTACGTCGGTTTCTACACGGAATAAAACCCAAGGACGCGATACAGCATTTCAAACACTGCGGTCAAGCTATCACGGGTTCGGTAAAATGACGGTTTAAAATTAACGTTCGCAAATATACAAGAGATTACGTCGGTAACGCCGTCACGTGCTGCGGTTAGCTGGAAATTGCTCAGAGAGAGAGAAAGCAGCGAGTATTGGACAACGCAGATTTTTTTTCCTTTTTTTTCTCATTATTTCGCAGAATTTTAAACGTTTACACAATTATCACAATTATGCTTTAAAAATTACAATTTCAAGAAAACTGAATATACTACGATGTTTAGTAATACATGAGCAACGGGGTTGGTATGAATCGCAGGTTGCACAAGAAAACTAATATTTGAAAGTTTGTTTAAGAAAACACTATTACTATAAACTAGGTGTGCTATACTCTACGTACAGTGAATACCCGAAAAAGTTGTTTTGGGAATCTTTAATAGTTAAGCATCAAAGTTGGTACAGTTTGCTATTTGAATGGGAAAACCGCTATGGGTACCATATTGGAAGCCCAATAACTTGATCAAATCAAAAAGTTTGTTAATGAAAACACGATTACTAAATGGCTCCACATGTTTCATGTGAAAACCAACCATGTTTTATCATTTAACCCTTCTCTTGCATTTGGTTTTCCCCCCTTCCCATGCTATTTCCGGTCAAAATTGACCGGTGTGTTTTGCACAGTGATATCTCTGGAACCCCTAATCCAATTTTGATGGTTGACATCTCATTTGAACAGTCAAAGCAAGTAGAATCAAGGGGTGGCAGGCAAGACGGTGTTTCATTGAATTTTGAGTGATTTATTCAACAGTGACGCACCTATGATATCGGTCAGAATTGACCGCCATAGGAAATGAATGGGTATGAGTATATTATGTTCATCCTGCAGATGGAAAACATCTCCACACACACACACACACACACACACACACACACACACACACACACACACACACACACACACACACACACAGACACACACACACAGGCTCGCACGCACACACACACACACACACACACACGCCATGTTGATGTTCTGTTATGGTATTTTTTTGAATATTTCTATTTCAATAAATGTTCATTGAGGAAAACAGTATCAGTGTCTTATTTTATATTCATCACAGTGAATACAGTGAATGCTGAACTTGATGGGCCCACCGGTGGGTCCGGTGGGTCCGGACCATATACTATATACTCAAGTTCAAGTTATCAACTTGTAGTTGAAAGTACACAATGAAACAGTGGCTTGCCTGTATCAGATCAATACATCCCATGGTATTGTTCAAGTTCAAGTTGTGTGTGTGTGTGTGTGTGTGTGTGCGTGCGCGTGCGAGCCTGTGTGTGTGTGTGTATGTGTGTGTGCGTGCGAGCCTGTGTGTGTGTGCGCGTGCGTGCCTGTGTGTGTGTGTGCGAGCCTGTGTGTGTGAGTGTGCCAGTGTGTGTGTGTGTGTGTGCGTGCGAGCCTGTGTGTGTGCCAGTGTGTGTGTGTGTGTGCGAGCCTGTGTGTGTGTGTGCAAGCCTGTGTGTGTGTGTGTGTGTGCGTGCGAGCCTGTGTGTGTGTTTGTGTATGTGTGTGTGCGTGCGAGCCTGTGTGTGTGTGTGCGTGCCTGTGTGTGTGTGCGTGCGAGCCTGTGTGTGCGTGTGCCAGTGTGTGTGCGTGCGAGCCTGTGTGTGTGTGTGTGTGGAGATGTTTTCCATCTGCAGGATGAACATAATATACTCATACCCATTAATTTCCTATGGCGGTCAATTCTGACCGAAAATATCATAGGTGCGTCATTGTTGAATAAATCACTCAAAATTCAATGCAAGTGGTGATCATCAATTGTATATGTTCAGAGGCCTAGTGTGGAGGATAACATAAGATCTTGAGGCAATTTGATGAAAAATACAATATTTATGATTAAAAACAAAGTCACTCGGTCACTTTTGACCCGAAATGCAATAGATGGGTTAAGAACAACCATCACTTCCACTTAAGAAACTATCACTTTTTTGTTCTGTTCCCAGCTGAAACCATAAGAAACAATAGCTGTGTCAAAGATGTCATAGTTATTTTCTGAATCTCCCTCTGTTTTTCTTTCTATTATGTCAATTGTATTGCATCCTATATTTTTTGTTGTATGAATTGAACAGTATTAGTGGTAGAGCAACAAAGTACACTATGGGCTTTTTATCTAGATAAAAAAATGATCATAATTTTAAATATTGTTTACTGTTCAGGGCATCATGACAAACCATACTATTTTCAATGTGTCAGTGTAAGAATTTGGTAATAAATTAAATGTACCATATTACCTTTGTTGTGGATGGGCTTTTAAAAACAAATGGCTTTTTAATGGGCGACACGTAGACTCCTCTCTTCTTTTGTTTCCGCTGCTTCCGTTTTTCTTTGTCCACCCTGTGTAACTGGAGCATTACAAACATATGTATTGAGAAAAGATAAGATCAAATTTCAGTTACTCTTCCCTCACATGTAATTCTATTCACATCTTTAATTTCACAATAGAATTTAGGTTTTTGTATTCGAGATGATTAAATAATTGTGAAAGGCATTTTTGTGCATTCAGTACAAAATCACATTCAATTAAACAGATGTACTTTCAATTACATTAGTACATTAATAACATAATCTCATTCATAAATGTTTCTCACCTTTGCCTTCATGGAGTGCTGTGAGTCTTCATACTCTCTGAGAAGAGCAGTGTGACACGTCTGGTATGAAATAACAAAGTCATCCAGCCTTGTTATTTTGCGTCGCTGAAATCTTATCTGCTTAAGATCCCATTGACTTTTCTCCATTATCCCCTGTGTCCGGTTGTCTCTGATGAAATTCTATGAAAGAAATATAGAGACAGTACATTACTTTATTACATAAATTTGTAATGACAATCATATAATTAATCTGAAAGATTACACATAATTCATTACCATATGATATCATACATTGCGGATGAAATATGCATAAAACTTTATATACATTATTCATAGTTTGTACATTTGAGAATGAACGAGCTTACATGTGCAATTCTTTCCAGTAACACATGAGTTTTACCTGTGTGCTTTTTTTTAGCAATTTCTTCAAATGACTTGGAGAAATTGATGCATGGCAACCCCTCTCCATGTCTTCCAAGGTCTCCTATTTAAATTAAAATATTGCACAAAATAATGTAATTCACGGTCATTTATTTGTATTACATTTGATATATGTTATTGTAATACAATGCTCTGTAAATTATGATGCACAACAATGGCCAAGTCTGTGTTTACACATGAATATACAGACAGTATATGCATTATATTGCTTGATGTGGTTACATAGCTTATATTGTGTGAAACTGTACAGTAACGTTAAAACAGAACCAGGACCTACCTAACATGAGGCTGGACCAAAGTGCTGCCTGAGGTAGGAAATATGTTGTCAAGGCAGGGATGAAAGTCTTTGAATAGTACAGATTTTCCTCTCCTGACAGATCAAGAGGGACATTGGCAATGATCACTCTGAAGTGCTCATCAAAAGGAGTTGGTCCGATGACATCCTAAAATTGAGCAGCATTTCATAAACTAGATCAAAGATGTTTTAAATACATACAGAAAAATAAGCACAATATATGCATTATCTCTCTCCCTCCCTCTCACACACATGTGCACACACAATTTGTACTAGATAAATAGTTACCTCATAGTCATCAACCTGAGCATAGTACGCCTCTGAAAGAGGGTTTCCCATAGATGTCATCTTGTGTTGAAGGTTTTTGAAGTGCTTTTGTACTTGTGATCCACTGCATGGGCTTGAGAATACAGCAGTTGCACTAACAACCATATCCTCAAAATCTTTCAAGGTAGTTGCACTTGTCAGAAGGCCAAAGATGTGCATCGATAACCGGTAATGGTTTGGAATGCTGAAATAATATGCAAAAGGTTATTTACACAATAATTATACTTATCATTTAATAAGTTCACAGTATGCCTGCAAGATAAAATTTTATAATATTTATACTTACTGTTTTTTGCAGAATGTTTTAGCATTTTTCATCACATGGCTAAGGCATCGATGTATGATGGGAATTTCAAAGTCACTTGCAGTTGCTTGTCCTGTGACGACTTTGTAATAGTGGCAGAGCACATTGTTTAAACTATTGCTGCAAAATGTTTGTGAAATTGCTTGCTGCAGTACAATTGAGCCATCGTAAACCACCATTTTTGGAGTTGTTGCATTTTTCTTTCCATAGTGCCTGATGTGGTCAGTGCGAAAAGCATTAAGGAAATATTGTACCGAGGCTGTAGTGCGATCACATGTCACATAAGTTGCTACAGGCAAAGGTGATGCACCTTTCTTTGGGTTGCGCACCACAAGTTCATATATGTAGAATGGTGATGTACTTCCCTTTTCTTTTTGAATAATGCTTCCTGTGGCATCCAAATAAACTATGTCTTCTTTGGATCTGATTTGAAAAACAGCAATACTTCTCTGGGACCACAGCATTACTCCTTTTGGATGTAGCAGTACCTTTTGAAGTACATCCTCTGGAGTATTATGTTTTTCTTCCACCATTTTCTGCAGACTCAACACTTCATTCTTGTCCATCCGTTGTTTTTTTCGGCAGGATCAAGAAATAGTCTTCAGTACTGCTGGGGTTGGTGCACCATCCCTATTTCCTGAATCAATTATAGCCTGATCCATATCATTTAACTTTTCCAGGTACAATTTTCTTGGGAACTTGTTTTCTAAGTCTTTCCCCAACCTGTCACGTTCTCCTGCACGTACAGGCCATCTTTGTAAGTCCAATGAGTTGTGTAGAGCCACACCACCAGATAGGACGACACAGGCCTTCAGTGTCCTTTCATCAGATACTGTGACCTCAGTTTGTACTGGGCAGTCATCAAAAAGGCAATACCCTTTGCATTTAAAAGGTGGTGTGCTTCGTATTGAACTAATTACTTTGACGCTATGCCTTTCAAAACCAAAGGTGCACAGTGGATAAACTGACCTTATGCCTTTTGAAATGACATTAGTCCACTCAAGTCCCTTAAACTGATCTTTTCTCTGTTTCGTTTTTAGCATGTGCCAATCACTTGGATCAATGAAAAAAAAAGAGGTGATTGTGGAAGGCTATGGCTGTACAGAGTTTGTGTTTCCTTATCAAAATCTTCAACTTTGCTTGAAGGTGCCTTTTGTATGATTTTCTTCTCTTTGGTACCCTGTAAGTAATAAGGATGTTAATTTTCCAAATGTACAAATCAATTAGTACTCTACTATGATCAAGAGACAGGGCCCAACCTTCACCAAGCACAAGCATGAGCAAATGCTAAAATCAGCTTTCCTTGAGTATATAATAGGGTGTGACATGCTAAAATCAGCTTTCCTTTAATATATAATAGGGTGTGACATGCTAAAATCAGCTTTCCTTTAGTATATAATAGGGTGTGACATGCTAAAATCAGCTTTCCTTGAGTATATAATAGGGTGTGACATGCTAAAATCAGCTTTCCTTTAGTATATAATAGGGTGTGACATGCTAAAATCAGCTTTCCTTTAATATATAATAGGGTGTGACATGCTAAAATCAGCTTTCCTTTAGTATATAATAGGGTGTGACATGCTAAAATCAGCTTTCCTTTAGTATATAATAGGGTGTGACATGCTAAAATCAGCTTTCCTTGAGTATAAAATAGGGTGTGACATGCTAAAATCAGCTTTCCTTTAGTATATAATAGGGTGTGACATGCTAAAATCAGCTTTCCTTTAGTATATAATAGAGTGTGACATGCTAAAATCAGCTTTCCTTGAGTATATAATAGGGTGTGACATGCTAAAATCAGCTTTCCTTTAATATATAATAGGGTGTGACATGCTAAAATCAGCTTTCCTTTAGTATATAATAGGGTGTGACATGCTAAAATCAGCTTTCCTTGAGTATATAATAGGGTGTGACATGCTAAAATCAGCTTTCCTTGAGTATATAATAGGGTGTGACATGCTAAAATCAGCTTTCCTTTAGTATATAATAGGGTGTGACATGCTAAAATCAGCTTTCCTTGAGTATATAATAGGGTGTGACATGCTAAAATCAGCTTTCCTTGAGTATATAATAGGGTGTGACATGCTAAAATCAGCTTTCCTTTAGTATATAATAGGGTGTGACATGCTAAAATCAGCTTTCCTTGAGTATATAATAGGGTGTGACATGCTAAAATCAGCTTTCCTTTAATATATAATAGGGTGTGACATGCTAAAATCAGCTTTCCTTGAGTATATAATAGGGTGTGACATGCTAAAATCAGCTTTCCTTGAGTATATAATAGGGTGTGACATGCTAAAATCAGCTTTCCTTTAGTATATAATAGGGTGTGACATGCTAAAATCAGCTTTCCTTGAGTATATAATAGGGTGTGACATGCTAAAATCAGCTTTCCTTGAGTATATAATAGGGTGTGACATGCTAAAATCAGCTTTCCTTGAGTATATAATAGGGTGTGACATGCTAAAATCAGCTTTCCTTTAGTATATAATAGGGTGTGACATGCTAAAATCAGCTTTCCTTTAGTATATAATAGGGTGTGACATGCTAAAATCAGCTTTCCTTTAGTATATAATAGAGTGTGACATGCTAAAATCAGCTTTCCTTTAGTATATAATAGGGTGTGACATGCTAAAATCAGCTTTCCTTGAGTATATAATAGGGTGTGACATGCTAAAATCAGCTTTCCTTGAGTATATAATAGGGTGTGACATGCTAAAATCAGCTTTCCTTTAGTATATAATAGGGTGTGACATGCTAAAATCAGCTTTCCTTGAGTATATAATAGGGTGTGACATGCTAAAATCAGCTTTCCTTTAGTATATAATAGGGTGTGACATGCTAAAATCAGCTTTCCTTTAGTATATAATAGGGTGTGACATGCTAAAATCAGCTTTCCTTTAGTATATAATAGGGTGTGACATGCTAAAATCAGCTTTCCTTTAGTATATAATAGGGTGTGACATGCTAAAATCAGCTTTCCTTTAGTATATAATAGGGTGTGACATGCTAAAATCAGCTTTCCTTTAGTATATAATAGGGTGTGACATGCTAAAATCAGCTTTCCTTGAGTATAAAATAGGGTGTGACATGCTAAAATCAGCTTTCCTTTAGTATATAATAGGGTGTGACATGCTAAAATCAGCTTTCCTTTAGTATATAATAGAGTGTGACATGCTAAAATCAGCTTTCCTTTAATATATAATAGGGTGTGACATGCTAAAATCAGCTTTCCTTGAGTATATAATAGGGTGTGACATGCTAAAATCAGCTTTCCTTTAGTATATAATAGGGTGTGACATGCTAAAATCAGCTTTCCTTGAGTATATAATAGGGTGTGACATGCTAAAATCAGCTTTCCTTTAATATATAATAGGGTGTGACATGCTAAAATCAGCTTTCCTTTAGTATATAATAGGGTGTGACATGCTAAAATCAGCTTTCCTTGAGTATATAATAGGGTGTGACATGCTAAAATCAGCTTTCCTTTAGTATATAATAGGGTGTGACATGCTAAAATCAGCTTTCCTTTAGTATATAATAGGGTGTGACATGCTAAAATCAGCTTTCCTTGAGTATAAAATAGGGTGTGACATGCTAAAATCAGCTTTCCTTTAGTATATAATAGGGTGTGACATGCTAAAATCAGCTTTCCTTTAGTATATAATAGAGTGTGACATGCTAAAATCAGCTTTCCTTTAATATATAATAGGGTGTGACATGCTAAAATCAGCTTTCCTTGAGTATAAAATAGGGTGTGACATGGAAAAATTGTGTTATCTTTATGAAGCTATTTACCAGAATTTTGACAGCTGAAGACTGTCCAGAAATGTTTGGTCCACTGTTTTCATTAATTTTAGAGAAATCTATTTCAGTATTTATAGTGCAGTCCAAAAGTATGCGAACAGTGACACATTTTTTATTGTTTTGGCTCTGTACTCCAGCACACTAGATTTTAAATGAACAGTGACTATGGGGATAAAGTACAGACAAAGTACTCAACTTAGATTTGAGGGATTTACATCCATATGAGGTGAACCATGCAGCAATTGTAGCCCTTTTGATATGTAGTCCCCCCTCCCCATTTTAGAGGACCCAAAGTAATTGGGCAAATTAACATGAACTTAAAGTAATCATACTGAATATTTGGTTGCATATTTCTTTTGCATGCCATGATGTCCTTAAATATATCCGTTGACTGTATAATTTACAGGAAAACATATTTTTCAAATGTTTTTTGTAAAGACCAAAGGAATTAACTGGTTTAATCTATTGAACTCACAAACGGGACAACACTATTTCACTGTGATAATCAAATGATTTTCTGAAAGACCTTACTTCAATTTCAGGGGTATCATCTCCCTTCGGAATGGAAATAACCTCCTCTTCCTCCTCCTTCTCCTCCTCAGAAACTGGAAAGTAATCCTGAGAGACCGTAGTGTTCACAATCAAATCTCTGATATGAATTCCACTTTGGATAAGTGCAATTTGCTGTGCATATTATTAGGTGATAGATCTTACCTCAATGTCTGGGGCATCATCTTCTTTCGGAATGAAAATAACCTCTTCTTCCTCCTCCTCCTCCTCCTCCTCTTCAGATACTGGAAGGTATTCCTGAGAAGTTTATATTTTCATGAATGAACATGAGTTTATGAATGAAGTTTATTCATTCACGTGTTACTGTGGCAATCAAGTTGCAAAAACATTTAATAAGAAATAAAATTGAAAAAAAATAATTTGTCATATAACACTTGATATTTCTAAATTATTTTGCAATTATACCATATTTCATGTTGTTTAATATAAATACAGTCTTTCTTTTTACATTACATTAAATGTTTTGGCCCATATACTTGGGAGGAGTAAAATAATGTGAATGAACATCAACAAAACTGAATGTAGACAAATCACCTTCTGTTGTTGCAAATGTATTGTTCGTACTCTGAAACGATTTAAGACATTGCTGGGAATAGCTAACTCTGTACAGAGACAGGACCAAAACCCATGCTGAGGATATGGAGAGTCTTCAGGACTGAGCAGAGATGATGTCCTTTGAAGATGCCTAACAGTCCTCTCAATGCCTTCTGCAGTTATCTTCACTTTTCTGGGCTATTGAATGGAGCACAAAGGGTACAATAAATTGAAACAAATCTTATAATAACAGCTTAACATTGTAAGGTGTTGATTATATATTTATATATATTTTGTATATAGTCTGTATCATGTTATTATGATTATTTGATAACCAGAAAACCAGAAAAGAATTCGAAATGGTGTAAATAGTGAAATCACTTGAGATAACATTCGTGCCTCACCATTAACAGTTACCATCAGTAACATTTTCCACAGTGCTTTTCATGCTGCTTTCATGATGGTCACTGTTATAAATAAATAAATAAATTTATTTGGAAATAATTATTTCTACATGCATTGAATATTGAAAAAATATGCCTGTAGATTTCAAAATGCAATTCATTTTATTTATTTATTTTTTAAATACAACATTTGACAAAATCAGATACTTACATGTCCAAACTTTTTGAAGTAGTGGATTCTGGAATAAAGTGTTAAAAAATAAGAAAATGTGTCCCAAAATCTAATTATGTACAACTTGTACTTCTTCTGGAAATAGGCAGTTGTATAAAATATTTTTGAAAGAATAGCTTAACCACAGTTAAGTAATTGTGTATTATATGCATAATTTCAAGAACATGCACACATTAACAATACCTGTACATATGTCAAAGAACAAATAACTTGCAAAAAACTAATTAAGGTAAGGTCTGTAGCATAATATTTTTTCCGGTCTTCATTCCTCACATTTTATCAATTAATGCATATAATTTGGCCTAAAATATCTTAATTTCAACATAGTAATAGGTCAACAAAATTAAGGACCACAGTGCAAACACAACAAAAGTGCCAGTGTAAGTCTAACACTGCTGGTGTACATTTAATAACATAGGGAGTTTATAAGAGACCACAGTCTCATATAAAAACTCTAGGTTGTTAAATGTACACCACCATTTTACTGTGAAAGGGAGATGCTCAATTAATAATAAATAATTGTAAAACAATGAATAAACGGCAACTCACCCAAGTGTTTTTCTTCTTGGAAACATGTTGACAAAATTGAGTAATGACGTGAAGTGTTTTTCACTCTATTTAACTGTCAGCGTTTTGAGGCAGATAATATAGTATTCTAACTAATGTTGTGTTTTGGGCACATGCGCTCCCTCCCTCCTGTGTTGTTTTGTTGGTTGTATTCACTTATGTGTTTTATAGGCTGAGATCTGCCTGGCTCCCCTTTATCAGCTGGATCTGGTCCTGCTGATCGCCTTCTCAGCTGGAGCTGGTCTGGCTGATTAGGTCCCACCTTAAAGTGGGCTATAAATGGAGGCAGACCTCAGCTCTATCCCTGTCTCTCCATTCATGCTGATAGCACCATTCAGGTGCTCTTTTTAGGGGGTTGTTTTGGGTTTATTGTTTTACTTTGCTTAATCAATTATACTTTAGGGATAGTGGGTTGGTAGTTCTGTTTTCGTGGCTTTATTTTGATAGTTTAATTTCTTTGAATGTTTTGGTAGTTTAAGGGAGTCCCCGGCTCTGGCGGGCCACTACGTGTTCGGGCCGGGCGGCTCCCCTCCTTTTGTTCCTTTTGGCCAACCCACCTGACCTCTTTCTTTTCTTTTGGGTAAGTTTTGTAGATTTGTTCTTTTGGTCATAAATAAATAAATTATATTTTTTCAAACTTGCTTGTTTGTGTTAATTATGTCATGGTTACCCACGAGCCTGGTGTATTCTTGGGGTGACCGTAACACTAATCAAACACAATTTAAGCACTATTTATAAAAAAACATGCTTCCTTCATTCAGTATTTTGTTTGGATGTTATTTGGCAGAATGGACAGCTTTCTTGACAGTGAAGAGGAAAACAAGTTTTTCAAATATATTCTTCACCGTGGGCTCAGCTGACACCTTGTTGTGTTGGTGAAGCTTGCATGTTCTGATGACCATAAGATGACCGCAGTCACTGACAGGCTCAACCTTGCTGGATTGGTTGACGGATAGAGACCTGACTAAGAACAGTCCCTGGTCCTCGAGGTGAGGGGTTAGGCGACAGGCCGATCACCTGTTCCTTTAGAAAACACAAGATTACAGAAACGTCAGTAACTCATTGGAACCAATTATTTATTGGAGCTACTGTGGCACCTTACTCAGGTGAGGTAGACGAGACGAGAGAATAAAATATTTTTTATTACGTTTAAGCTACATACTTGTATTTGTAAAAACAAGTTTTTTTGTTTATTTGGGCCCATATATTTATTCTCTTTTAACCCCCAAAGACTGGTGCCATTCATTGGTGAACAAATGGCATCCATTGGTGAACAATATCACATATACTGTGTTTAAGTATTGTGATGTACATTCCTTTGTACTTCCTAAAATCTGATTGAGAGCCATTGAAACAATGTAAAGATAACATTTTGAAACTTATGATGTGCTTGTTTCAACACGGTTTTGCCTGTATACCAGTTAAAGTACAATAAATTAAGGGGGCTGAATACTTAAGGAATTCATTGTATTCTGTTTCAAATTTGCAAATAATTTGTAACAAATTGTAGATTTTACTTTTCAGATTGACATTGTAGATTGTATTTATGTTGAATATCAGAAAAATGTTTTATTACATATTCTTTGGGTCAAATTAGATTTATTTAAAATATAGATAATGTTAAAAGCATGAAAGTATTTTAAAAATGGAACATATCAATTAGTGTAAAGCATGACACTGTAATATAGTGCAGAATCATATGTAACTGCTGGACAGTATTCCCAGTCGAACCATAATGTTACTATATATCTCAACATATATAATAATAGCAGAATTAGCTATGTGTACTGTTACGATCTCAGTTACGTTAGCGGTAAGGACCCAGACGCGGACCACAGGATCAGGCAAAAGGAGTGGTTTATTGTCCATGCAGGAGTCAAGCCAGGAAGTCAGACGTAGGGAGGTACAAAACGGCAGGCAAAGGGGCAATCAAGGGCAATCCAAATATCAGGCAGTACCAGGGGACAAGGCAGGAGAATGGTCAAAAAATCAGGCAAGGTCAAAACCGTAAAACAAACTAGACAGACAAGGGCAAGGCAAAAGAATAGTCGTATCAAAAGGTATCTCGGAAGAATAATCAGATCACTGGCTTCAGGAACAGGCAGGCACAGGGAAAGAAAATCAACGTTCTGACAAGGGACTGAAGAAAACACAGGGATTAAATACACAAGTAACTAATGAGACAAGAGGAATCAGGTGTGTGAGAGGGAGGGACTCCAAACGAGAAACAATGAGAATACATTGGGCGGATAATCAATCACGTAGACAACTAGGGAAAACGCGGACTGGATTGCAAACATATACACGATAACAGATGACCTGGAGTTTCAGGAAATCGTGCAAAGATTAAGAGAACAGGGAGAGGAGATTAGATGCAGCTGCGAATGATTAGCAGGGACAGAACAGCATGAAAATGTGCGCTCTAATATGTTAGTGAGATTAGTAACTATACACACCCCTGCCGTTAGTATGATTAGTAAGTATATACAAATTAGTTTGTTAATGGAGTTAGTAGATCTTATCTATCATTAGTATGTTAGTGGTAATTAGTAAATCTAAGTGCACAGAGATAGGTGTGAAGCAAGAGGGAACCCGAACACCAATGAGATCACCCGAATGGTACAGAGACGTAAACAGGGAGTGACAGATCAGAAGTAAACAAGCAGACAAAGGACAACTAGGAAAAACCGGAAAATAAACAAGCCAGAATACAAACTAAGAATAAACAATACATACAAAATAAAGATACAAATAACAGGCAATACTCAGATCCTTACATGTACATAAATTAATACATATATACATACATATAACTATACTGTAACGATAAACATATGTCTTCATTGTAAATGCAAACATCTGGCATCACTGATTTGAGTGCTATGTCTTGAAGAAAATACGGATTTCAATATTCTGTCAGACAACTTTGAAAATGCTTCTGTCCACATACACTCCAAACAATTAAACAAAATGTTTATTTTGTTTACTTTATTAAAATTTTTGTATTGTTTTACAATTACTTCACACTTTGAACTTTCTAAAATAAGAATGTCATATTTTGGTTTTAGAAAAAAGGAAACTTTATTAAAATAGCATCATATTATTATTGTAATTATTCAGTGTATTGTTTGTTTGTTTTTGTTTTAAACCACAATTAACCTTCATATGACCCTGTGATGAAACTTGTAAAAACATAATGTAATACAACCTATTTAATTGACTCTTTTTATAAGAACAGTTTTTTTGTTTAATTATTATAATTTTTTAATGGCTGCAGGGAATTTTTTTTTTTTTTCTTGTCTCAAAATAAATTTGATAACAACATTGATCTGTATTTAACAGGCAATCAGTGCACACAGGTCATGCCTAATCGCTGACTGTTTTTTTAAAACACTCTTTCCCTCAGTCTAGTGGGCCAACAGTGCTGACCACTGTTAAATCTCATGTATTATATTTACCTCGATGCATTATATTACACCTCAATGCTGTATTCACAATAATGTCCATATGTATAATATTTAAAAGGTGTTAGCAAAAGTCCAAATTAAGGCAGACACAAAACACAGTGATATACATTTATTGAGGACACCTTAATTGACAAATCAAACAATTTCAGAAGGATCAAATAAATAACGTTATAGGCTAGGAATAAGATGAAAGCCCGGGGAGAGATTTCAGCCCAGCTTGTCACTTGAGTGTTGACCAAACTCAATGCTATTAACTTTCTTTTAGGTTAATGTTTTTGACAATGACATAATTTTTGTTGTTGTGGCTCTGTACTCCAGAACATTGGATTTGAAATGGAACAGTGACTATGAGGTTAAAGTGCAGACCTTCGGCTTAAATTTGAGTGTTTTACGTTCCATATTGGGTGAACTGTGTAACAATTGTAGCCACTTTTATCCATTGTTCCCCATTTTAGGGGGCCAATTTTTTTTTTACAAATTAACAAACGTAAATAAAGTCATACCTCTCCTCATGCATAGGACATTAGCACAAACAGACACACACACATGCACACACTCACAGACATGCCTATATTTCCAAGCAGGAGAAAGACCTGCCAAATTTCTGCTTCGGTTTTATTGGAAAATAGTCTTCAATATTACCCATCATAGCAACACACAGACACATACTAGCCTCACTATCATTCCATTAGATTAGAGAATACAAAAGGGCGCTATATAGTGAGACCTCCAGTAGATGGTTGAGTTCCAGACATTCCATTGACCAACAGGGAGCAGGAAGTGGAGGACAGTTCATTCAAATAACTTAATCATTTGAATTTGGGCGGCAGTGTGGTATAATGGTTAAGGAACTGGGTTTGTAACCGAAAGGTTGCAGGTTCGATTCCCAGGTCGGACACTGCCGTTGTACCCTTGAGCAAGGTACTTCACCCGCATTGCTTCAGTACATATCCAGCTGTATTAATGGATACAATGTATAAATGCAAAAAATAAATGCTGTGTAAGTCGCTCTGGATAAGAGCGTCTGCTAAATGCTTATAATGTAATGTAATGTAATCAGACATCAAAGTGAAAAATACTAAGTAGAATACACATTTCTGTCTCCTGCCTTTTCAAAGTGAAATATCCACTGTAGAATACACAAGTATGTCTCCTGCCTTTTCAAAGTGAAATATCCACTGTTGAACACGAAGGTCTGTCTATCGCCTTTTCAAAGTTAAATATCCAATGGAGAACACACAGGTATGTCTTATGCCTTTTCAAAGGGAAATATACAATGTAGAATACACAGGTCTGTCTCCTGCCCAAAGGTGACTTATTGTCTGACTTATTTATCTGAATTAACAAACCCCACTGAGCAGCAGGAAGGTGTTTAGATCATATCATATCATAATATCCAATGTTAACACACATTTCTGTCTTCTGGTCTCAGAAAAGGACTCATTACATTACATTCATTTAGCAGACGCTTTTATCCAAAGCGACGTACAGTAAGTGCATACAGAAAGGTCATCGAAGTAACTACAGAACAGATAAGAAAGCACATTCTTCCCAAACAGTAGCAGCTATCCCTAGTAATGAACACAATGCAGTTCAAAGTGAACTGGGTAAATCAGCTCTAATACAATTCTATTCAAACTATTATAAACTTGACTATCTTGAGTACACAGTTCAACAAGAGCACAAATCATGAGGTCCTAGATAAGTATTAGTCCAGGTGGAGTCTGAAAAGGTGCGTTTTCAGGCCACGACGGAAAGTAGGCAGGGTTGGCATGGAACGTAGGGGAATGGGAAGTTCGTTCCACCACTGGGGAGCTAGGGTGGAAAAGCTCCGCAGTCGGGACGAGCGAGTGCCATTTACACGGAGGGGGGGAAGTGCAAGTCGCCCTGCAGTAGATGAGCGAAGCGGTCGAGCAGGAACATAGTTCTGGATCAAGTCCTGCAGGTAGACAGGGCCTGTCCTATTGGCTGCAGTGTAGGCCAGGGTCAGAACTTTGAACCTGAAAAGGTATTAGAGTGATCTATTGTGCACAAGGTTGTTCAGTTACCCCACGAAGAAAATGGGAGTATTTACAAAATTTGTCCCCATCATACAGCAAAATAGTGTTTTTTTCAACAAACTTTTTGATTTGATCAAGTTATTTGGCTTCCAATATGGTACACATAGCAGTTTTCCCCATTCAAACAGCAAACTGTACCAACTTTGATGCTTAATTATTAGAAATTTCCCACAACAACTTTTTCTGATATTAACTGTACGGAGAGTATAGCACATCTAGTTTATAGTAATCCTGGTTTCATTAACAAACTTTTTGATTTGATCAAGTTATTGGGCTTCCAATATGGTACAGATAGTGATTCTTCCCATTCAAACAGCAAACTGTACCAACTTTGATGCTTAATTATTAAAAATTCCCACAACAACTTTTTCTGATATTCACTGTACGTAGACTATAGCACATCTAGTTTATAGTAATCGTGTTTTCATGAACAAACTTTTTGATTTGATCAAGTTATTTGGCTTCCAATATGGTACACATAGCGGTTTTCCCATTCAAATAGCAAACTGTACCAACTTTGATGCTTAATTATTAAAGATCCCCACTGTAAAAGCAAAGCATAATTGTGTAAACGTTTAAAATTCTGCGAAATAAAGAAAAAAAGGCAATAATTCCAGCAAACGCAGCACATGACGGCGTTACTGACGTAATCTCTTGTATATTTGCGAACAAAAATTTTAAGGCGTGATAGCTTGACCGTCATTTTCCGAACCCGTGATAGCTTGACCGCAGTATTTCAAACCCTCACATTAATAAATTTACTCCCGCCTTCAATTAACACTGTGTTTTTATTTTCTACTACAAATTGTGACAAACACTTCCCAAAAAATGTCTATGTAGGCAGATGAAAAGTCAGTATGATTGTGACCAACTAAAAGAAAACATTCTAAAACGTTTCGTAACGTGACAAATAAAGAGAAATACAACTGCAACGGACAAACGGCTTTAACGGACAACCACTCCCCCCTATTAGTCCGTTGGATCGAGGTTCATCTGTACATGGAACGCCATTTTAGCATTCTGATGTCACGTCATAGAAACATCTGGTGTTCATGCTTGATAGCAGTTGCCATGTTTTCAACACAACAAATAAATAAATGAATAATAGAGGTGGAATGTATGATCATTCCTAAGCAATAAATTAATCACTAGTTATTTTTTAGTTATTCTTTTTTTATTATTATATTGAACTACTCGTAGTTTGCAGAGGTGGAAATCCAGGGGACATAAAGTAAAAGTAAAGTCCCCTGGATTTCCACGTCTGGCAATTTGTTGTGGGTAGGCCCGTGTGTGTATGTGTGCGTTTGTATGTGTGCGAGAGAGAGAGAGAGCAAGAGCGCAACAAGGCCCAGTCTGCGTTCTTTAGTATGCCTTCAGGCGTTTTACATCCCAGGGGAAGAGCAACAACAATTACAGCAAGTGTACGGTTAAATAAATACGCACACATACATATACACCTGACATTCACAACGTGTCATGACGTTGAATGACGCATTGATTCTGAATAGTGATTTGCCTCCAGATAAAACTGTAGGGAGGGGCAGAAAAACTGACTAACCCTGTTGCTCAAACTGCCGCCATCTTTTTTTTGCTTCTATTTTTTTTATACCGGGAACCGTGCTGTGAGATGATAGCCAGCAGCTGTGAACGGGTTGACGTGCCGCAGGTGTGCCGCGTTCTGGCTTGTCAATCGCAGTGGGCGGCTCTCCGTGGTGCTGAAATGGAGTGAGATATTTGTGGTTATCAGCAGACCACTACGCCCGCAGCCAAGCCTATCCTCCCGTTGTCTCTCTGGTCATCACGTGGCCATACGCGGAATTGAACAAACAGGGTGTTGTTAAATCATTAAAACATAGAATGAATAAACTCAATTGGATTAATTGAATTGGACCTGATTGAATTGAATGTCTATATTTAACATGCTTGTTTGTGTTTTGTGGGTCTGCCCCACTGGCTGTAGTCACGTAGAGCTTTAATTATACAATTGCTTATTAAGATGTAATTAATGTGTTTATTTATTAAATATTGTCTCTTTGAGTAAATTTGTTGTGGCTTAAAGGGATATCATGCAATACAAATGTAATGTAATAAACACATAATATTAATTTAGAAAGGCCCAATAAGCCAGTACACAATATTCCATACTGCAGGTACAGATGTAGGCCATAGTGCATTGTATCATTGGGTTTATTCTGTGAGTGTACACAATATTCCATACTGCAGGTACAGATGTAGGCCGTAGTGCATTGTATCATTGGGTTTATTCTGTTAGTGTACACAATATTCCATACTGCAGGTACAGATGTAGGCCGTAGTGCATTGTATCATTGGGTTTATTCTGTTAGTGTACACAATATTCCATACTGCAGGTACAGATGTAGGCCGTAGTGCATTGTATCATTGGGTTTATTCTGTTAGTGTACACAGTATTCCATACTGCAGGTACAGATGTAGGCCGTAGTGCATTGTATCATTGGATTTATTCTGTTAGTGTACACAATATTCCATACTGCAGGTACAGATGTAGGCCGTAGTGCATTGTATCATTGGGTTTATTCTGTTAGTGTAGACAATATTCCATACTGCAGGTACAGATGTAGGCCGTAGTGCATTGTATCATTGGGTTTATTCTGTTAGTGTACACAATATTCCATACTGCAGGTACAGATGTAGGCCATAGTGCATTGTATCATTGGGTTTATTCTGTTAGTGTACACAATATTCCATACTGCAGGTACAGATGTAGGCCGTAGTGCATTGTATCATTGGGTTTATTCTGTTAGTGTAATCTACCTCATGTTTTTGATGGGTTTTTTTCTTATATTGGGCCTTTATATATAAAGTGCTACAATTAATACTTAAACTATTAATTTAACCTCATATTATGTTCCCGGTCAATCTGACCCAATTTAATGTCTCTTAAAAACCAGTTAACTCAATTTGACTCCAAACATAAAAGGTTCCATGAAATATGAACACAATATGAGGGTTAAAATGCTAAGTAGGGCTAACTAATTTGGGTGGGTATAATAAAAAGTGTAATGATTGGTTCTCATCTTCTTAATTATTCAGGATGGCCCCTCCCACAGCTTACACTGGACCCAGGGAAGTGACAGCCAGTTGGCTTGGGTCAGGATAAAGCTAACATCGCTCATAAAGCTAATATCAGTGTTGCACCAAGAGATTGATTATTCTAACGAGTACACTAACAAGTACACTTTTTGTGACATTATCCAGTGTGTAATGGATGTGTGTATTTAATGCTTGTGTTGATGCCTCGGCTAAAAAAAGTATCAAAGATTCTGGAGAACTTTGTTGCCACAGCCCTGTAAATTGGACAGATGTCTCCTCATCTAGCCCCCTTTGTGATGCCTGTGGCCCGTACAGTTTTTGAATTCAGAAAGACCGTTCAGCTGCAGAAACGTTCCCTCCAGATGGCCCGGCAGATGCTCCAAATAGAGATTCATTACCCGCTAAGTACATACGTACAAGAATGAAGGAGTACTACATATCCTAACTTTGTCGCCGACTTCCACTTTGCTTGAACAAAAGTCTATTCAAGTGAAGATATTTTCATGCAGAGGCCATTTTTGGACTTTTCCGGACAGGTTTTGGGGTCAGTTGGATTTTGCTTGTGAAACAATTTGAAATTAAATTCATGAAACTCGTGGGACATTATATAGGCATCTTTCAATTCATGAATTCATGTTTTGTTAATTGACTGACCTGAAAAACAGAAATGACCCCAATTGTGTTTCTGGATAACTGTCCTCTCTTGACCCCCCTGCCTGATTACTGACAGCCCTCACGTCTTTACTTAAACCTAATTAAACTGGCTGAGACTGTGTGGCGCAGTCTGTAAAACAGCTCACCAGCCCCCACGCCCCCCTCGCAAGATTCCCATCTCTATCGAAGCCTCTCTGCCCCCCCCCCTTCTGAATGAAGTGAAACACAAGGAAGCCAGACTGCCTGTACTCCTTGAAAAACAAAAAAAATCTAATTAAATTTACAAGGGATTCAAGCGGCTGTAGATTACTTTGTACTTATCTTGACCTTCATGGTCTGTTCTGCTGTTAAAAAAAAACCAACAGCAGCAAAAAGCTGTACAGAGTAATACGCAAAACAAAAACAACGATGTTTAATGTTTTGAAAGGACTTGATGTACGATCAGACAGTAGCAGGATGAAAGATACAAAGCATAGCAGTGGCTTTATTGCCAAAACATTTACACCTTCCATCTGGAACATCTCCATCCGACAGAAAAGGTGATGGAGCGCATAGTACACAGTAGAGCCACGCCTACTGTCAAGGGTCAAATTTACTTGCAGATGATGGCCAGCGATGGATTAGCAACCTGTCCTGGGTGTCTTCCTGCCCCACGTCTTATGCATGCAAGATCCAGCACCCACCCCCCTATTTGAACGCACTTTCTAGCATCACATGGTTAACAACATTGCGGATTTCTGCAATTTGACGGGAAGAGGAACAGTGATACGACAAGCCTACTAATTCAGGTAAGGATAGTTATCTCTGAAATGTCTGCACCTAAGAGTATTGTTCTAGTTTGATGAATATCAAATAATATTTGGATGAAATCAAAAAAGGGACAGAGGATATTTCCATCTTTATCAAGGTAGTTGAAATCATAATAGCATACATTATTATTTGAAGAGTCAAAACATTTTTTTATTAATTTACCATTGCCTGTGCTTGGAGCACCTCCCTCAAGAAAAATGTCTGTAGGTCCTCACATCACATGCATATATAATTTCTTCACTACTGAAACATGACTTGTTTCACTAACCGGTATAAACACTGAATATTTCCAGTCATGACTGCACCCGCTATCCTTATGCAGTTGTGACCAGGAAACCATTGGGAAAGCAACACAATAAAATGTTCAGTGTTAAATTAACTCTTACAGAGTACATATGGTCCCTATTGGACTCATTATGTACTCTGTTAGAGTTGAATTAACACTGGACGTTTTACTGTGAAGCAGAAGAGAAGCTTTCGTTATACTTTTTGAAGAACACATCGTTACTTTCCGCATCTTTTTCTCTAATATTTTCTGTTTTGTCGTCGGCGTTTTACTCCCCAGTTTTGAACGGCCATGCATGATGATTGTTGTTTTGTCCCTTCAGGAGGACATTCACTATCAGTTTGGGAGGGTGTGCTGTGCTCACATGCCTTTCCTCAGAGGAGTGTGTAGCCGGTCGCTGCCGTGCGGTCCACCAGCCGAGCTGCGCAGGTGACGCAGTCAGACCGCAGCTGCCAGACCGACGAGACGACTCTCTGCTCCGATTCCATCCCATAATTTCACTTTCATTTGCTTTCCTTACCCGCGGTAAGGCCATGACTTTTTCCAAAAGTCCTTGTTTTTTACGGGCAGTTCTGTTTCAACTTTATGAGGAGTGGAGATGGCATCTCTCACTCATATAACACAGAAAAACAATCTTTTATGGAGCCTGGAGTGAAGGGAGAGGACGGGGGAAAGCAACGTAATTAAATGGAATTCGCCCACTGTGCGCAGTGATGAAGGTATTACCCTGTCTGTAGAGATCCTCCCACGCCTGGTGTTGCTATGGTTATAGGCAGTTACAACCGACTGCTGGTCAGGGTAGTATAATGGTTAGATAACTGGGATTGTATCTCAGAGGTTGCAGGTTTCATTCCCAGGTGAGACACTACCAATCCAGCTCTTGAGCAAAAGACTGAACTAGAATAGCTTCAGCGAATGTTCAGCTGATGTGTCAATGGATTGTTTGCTGTGTACTCCCATTTTGTTTTAGCTAGGTAAGTTTCTCTGGAATAATTAATAAGTGCTTAAATGTTAAAAGTCCTACTTTGGTGGGATGAAATTCCTCGTGGACCTTTTTGATAAGTGAAAGAGCCCAAACAGGCGATATCCAGAATATGGAAGGATAATGTCTGGATGGCAAATGGAAAAATTGTGTCCATGGGTAATCTCAATTCCATAACTTTGCTTTATCTGACTTATTAAATAATTCCCATTAGAGCGTTTGTTTATGCCAATGCACTTTTAAGAACAAAATGGCAGTTAATATAATCAATACCTTTCTTGCATTAATTACTGTGTGTGGTGTTTTTTTAATGTACTTTCATGCTAGTTTTAAGCACCTGCTCTCTTTGACTTGTGCTTTAATTAATGGCCTTTGGGGAGAATCTTTTTACAAGTAGTTCTGATGCATGCATATACCTGATGTATGCATTCCATGCCTAAAAATGAATACATTAAGACATCAATCATTTTCTTCTTAATATTTTATTTATATTCTAGCCTGTCTTCGGTGGCATTTTAAATAACGCTGATAACAGGCACATCTAAATGAATTAATATAGCTTCAAAAATAAAATATTAAGCAAAGTCTTGGACTTATTAATGCTTCAGCTAATTCTGCTTGACACTGTTCTGCTGAAATTCAACCAAGCATTCATGCGTTCATCCAAAACCTCCTACGTGCTACATGCCTCATACTGTACATAATTTAAATGTATAGCCAATCATGTCTGCAAGCCCCCTGGATTGTATTGGCATGCTCTGCACCACTGCCTGTCATAATATATACACAATATGCATATTTTAAAATACATTGCCAAGCAGAGACATAGACGATGAAATACCATAGTCTCTCTGCGCATAAAAGCGGTGAATGTTAGATGAACTCATTTCGACACTGTCGTGCCTGTTATTTTGATAGAGTACATTTTGCCCATTTTAGACTTAAACTCTCTAGAGTTTAAATAATGCTGAACATTTGTGGAAGCATATACACTGTTCTCTTGGCCTGGCAGTGGGGTCTTTTGATCTGGGAATACCAACTGGGCACATTGAGGGCACAGCATGTTCAGCAAGTGGGTTTGTATTCAAGATGTTCTGCTTTTCATTATCAGACAGGTGGGGCAGGTGCCCTTAGCAGACACTTGACCTGAACCGCCTTGTTACACATCCAGCTCCAGGAAGGAATAATGGATCAAATGTAAGCCTTATAAGTATTCTTTGATACGAGCCTTCCCAAGGCAAAAAAAAAAAAGATTTTAAAGCACTGCTGCTCTGCGAATTACTCTTTGGAAACTAATTTGTTTACGAGAGCCTAATTAAGTGTAATTGATTTTTTTTTGATTGCCTTAATCTTTGAAAGTCCTTTGGCTGAGTCATGCCCACCCCTGCCAAGAGCATAGTAACTCCAGAAATTATGGGTGATATAATGAGGGTGTGATATGTAGTCTTACTTAATTTTTCTAATTTGTAGTTGAATAGTTGGACTTTTTTGTTGTTGTTGTTCATACTCTCATCCTAGGTGGGAACAGATTCCGCATGCGCCTCTATATGCCTCTCTTATGTATTGCTTTTAGGGGGGGGGGTCTGCTTCCATGCAAGCTGCTGTGGCAAGATTATGTTGCATGTCTGTTGTTGCCCCACCATACAGAAGTGCATAGACCTTAGTAATTAGATTCAAGTCAGCCTCAAATTTATCCATTGAAAAGTAAGTTTTTTTGGAATGTTTTCAAATCAGTGTTCTAGAACTCCATTGCTTTCAGTGCAGATGCAACAATCACTATTGATAGAATGTTCAGTTAAGAACATTCTAATCACATGTTGTGATCTTACAGCTGAAAGAGTTAAACTAATCTTGTGTTGGAGATTGTGGTCTTGTTCCTTTCATGCAAACTTGTGGCAGCTTTGGTTAACTTGGGAGGCTGTCGATACAGTTACAGATGTTTCTGGAGAAAGAAGAACGCGGCTTCTTGGGGGGTCATATTCTGTACAATTATTTGTGAGTCATTGATGCTGACTCATCCCATTCTCTGTGCCATCATAAGCCGAACCACAGTGTACAAGAATGAATGAATCTGTGAGGAATTATGTGTTATTTGGCTCCCTAACCTATAGCCTAACACACAATTGTACAAGATGCTTGGAATATGCATATAGTAATAAACCAATAAATGCACTATAAACTTTCAGAACACATATAGGATACGCATGTACCAAATAATAATTTTGCAATATAGAGCTGTAGTGTGTATTTGAAATAATATATATACGTATATTTATCTATGCTTTATGGTAATAATATATTAAGTCCAAATGACCAAAATATGTTGTCTGTGCCATGGAAACGATATTTTATCTAATGGCGACAAACCTCTGGAAATTGATAGTATAATGTAAACGCAAACGTGTTACTCTATTGCAAAAGAAAGTACCAATGTATGGGATATTGTAGTCAAACGTGCCATTTTCAAAAATTGTCCACTTTTTGTTTTTTCTTTTATTTTTTAATAATTTGGTGCCCAACACGGGGCCGTCTATACAAATGGTCCACTGCAGCATGCAGAGGCTTGTAACCTTGACGTCATCACGTCAATGAAAAGCATGCTGCGTGGTCGCTTAGAAACGAGGTCGCAAATGGTTTCCTTGGAGTTGCGGATACAACTTGAAGCAAACAATAGGCTACAATGTAAAGTGGAAGAAGAAGCAATTAATTGACTTTTTAAACATTTTATTCGGAGTTTCAAATGCTGGAAGTGGCTGCATGAGAAACATGGCAGAGGTAGTATGCAAACTATAGCTTGCTAGACAAACGCGTTGTTTGCTGAATAGCCAGCTATCTTGCAGGCTAGTCGGAAATCAGATGTAACTATTATTTGGAATTCGGTGACAATAACGCCTCGCGCATGTTTTGCTTACTCATTCCAGGAAAATGACCAGAACCCGGAGGCTGAGGAGCACGCCTTTGTGACGCTGGAAAAAAGATTCCAAGAAGTTCTAAATGAACTACTTGGCGATAAAAACCTGGACAAATACCGGGTTGAATATGAAAAACTCGCTAAAGCCTTGAAGAAATCCCACGAGAGTGAGAAGAGACTCATGACAAAATGCAGGGAGTTATCTGCAGAGATAGTGTCCGACAGAGTAAAAGTAGATGCAGCTCGAAAGCTGTCTGAAGAAGACAAATCAGTTGCTGACACCTTAAAAAAGGTGCATAACCTGCAACTACAGTGATGCCAATACAACCCACTGCTTGGGGATTTCCTGAATATAAACTTAAGTTATAAAAGGAAAAAAAAAAACATACGTAATTTTTAAAAGTAGGCTATATACGGTAATGCAATATACTATATAAACTACATGTAAACTATGTACTTTAAATGTGTATCACTTCTAGGAAATAGAAAAGGCATGGAAAATGGTGGATGCAGCCCATGATAAGGAACTCACCATGAAGGAAACCAATCAGAATTTGAAGCATGAAATTTCAAACCTAACAAAACTTATTGAACAAGGATCTGGTGTGACAAGCGGTCAGGAGCACAGGTTTGTGTTAGATACAAGAACAACTACAGGTAGCTTTTCTGTTATCTGAACAAAAAAAAGAAGTGGACAAAATGTACATTTTCACCTTGTGCATGCACACTGTATAATTCATGCACATATTATTATGTTGATTTAAAAAATATACTGTAAATATATTGTATATAGTAAATTAAAAACTCGAAATGACATGGGGCTACTTGACAAGAGCTTTATTGTTCTGCCCATTCGTTTTTCAGTTTGAATGATTTGCTGAAAATCAAATCTGAGCTAACAAAAGAAAGAGATGAACTCCTGACCGAAGTAACAAATATACGAGAAAGCCTTACAAAGGCCATCACCAATCAACAAGAGGTGGAAGGTTTCAAAGAAGAGGCCGCGGAAACCATATTGCAGGTATAACTGACGAATCCCTGTGTATGGCTTAAAATATTCTCCCTTTTATTTTCGTCTTCTGCACACTGGAAAAACACAACAGCACTGAAATATTCTAAAGAAAACTTACCATGCTAACATCATAGATATAGAACCATAGATATGACATATCATGTAATGTAATAGTAATTTGGAATTCTGAAATGGAACAATTTGGCAGCCATCTTACCCGGGTACAGCTATAATAGGAACCTATGGCAAAGTGTCATGTACTTTCTAACCCACTGTGATGTAATTATCGGGTCTCAGAAGCCAGATAGCTGATGATTGACTCATAGATATAAAACCATGGTTACTGGCCACCATCTTACCTGGATATGGTCTCAAAAAGTGTGCCACTAACTATGACATATGTCATATCTATGGTTCTATATCTATGGCTAACATGGCATGGTCTTAACACTAAGGAAGTGCTGATTACATTTCCACACTAAATATGGCTGAAGAGAGCAGTTGACAAACTTGCAAACTGTCTTGAAATATGTTCAGTATACATTTCTGAAGAGGAAAGGATAGATTGTACAGTATGTGATGCAGATTTGGTTGTCACCAGCCAGCTAAATTGATGAAAACAATTCTGCAATTGCTTTTATGGAAACTGTTTCAAACTATTGTACGAGGAGCACTGTTGTTGTTGTTATTATTATTATTATTAACGCTGGCTAGAAAGCTTTCAAAATAATTAGGTATATTTAGAGTTAGCTGCCAATTTATCTTTTCTCAATAATGAGACCTTTTCAGAAATGGATAAATAACTTGTAAACATTGTCAGGGTATTATTTTATTGCTAATAAATGAATTACAGATGAGGCGTTGATAAAAGCTGCTCTTGTGAGAATGTCTTTAGATGTACATGGATGTTAGGTGGAAAACTTCATATCTTTTTCTCCCTAGATGAATCATTGTCAGAGCAGGTTTCACTGAATCTGAGAGACACAAGGCTAGCAGGTACAGATTAGATATGCCAAAGGGGTTGAGGAAGGACAAGTTGATTTAGATGTTACATTTACATTTCATTAGTGGCATTTAGCAGATGCTCTTATCCAGAACGACGTACACAACTTTAGCATTTTTTACATAGATGTTCCATTTATAAAGCTGGATAATGAAGCAATTCAGGTGAAGTACCTTAAACTCAAGGGTACAATGGCAGTGTCCTACTTGGGAATCGAACCTGCCCTCTTTGGGTTACAATCCCTTACCTATTATGCTACACTACCTGGTTTCCAAATATACCCACCAGTTCAACAGGCATGCCATTTAGGATTCACACTTTATTATGAATCCACATCCTTTCAAACTGAACTTGTTTTCAATATGGGGAGGTAATGCTTAGGAAGCTATTATCTTTGTAAACAAAAGGCATCTATATGGATGTATGTCACAGTGGGAGACAGCAAGTAACATGCCTGATTTTCCAATGTGCATACTGCAGTTTAAAGAAATGACTCGTGTTGCTTGCAGTTCTCAGCGTGCGCTTCTTGTGGCAGTCGAACCGGCCTTGTCAGGCCCGGTGAAATGTGGGCTCGATTACCCTTGCGACGACAAATAAATTGCGCACTTGATTTAGGTGTAGCGTTGTCTCCAGATTTGATCTGTTTTAATTCTGTGTTCGCCCATTTGTTCCGGGTGACTTTAAAGCTGAAACAAGACATCCAGGTCCGGCAGAACGAGTGCTCTCGTGAAACCCGGAAGAGGGAGCGGCTGGAGAAGGAGGCCAAACAGCTGCACTCGGAGCTGGACGGCAAGCAGTCGGACATCAAGGTGCTGAGTCTTCAGTGCCAGCGGAGCAAGGAGGAGCAGCAGAGACTGGAGCAACAGCTGCGGGAGCAGAAGGTGAGCCGGACCGGTGTGTGCGCTGCGCCGTAGCGTAGCGCCAAGTCACCCGGGCCGCCAGGAGCGGAGCCGCGCATTCGAGCGCGGCGTGTGAATCACCCCCTGTGCGCGGTGGTTTGCGTCGTCAGAAGCTTGGCTCTCACCAAATCCGGCGAGGTGCATCGGTCGGACGCGTTCTATTCATTTTCTACGGAGAGGATGCGATGCGATCGCGCGGTGCATGATGGATGTGGCGCGGCGACTGTGTAGTACGTTCACCGGTTCTGAATTTGAATAGGATAGATTTCAAACCTACTTTAGGCAAATTAATGCGTCCGCCGTTGCTCGCGAAACTCGGATCAAACGTTCAAAGTAGGCGTTTTAGATCAAATATGAATCAAGATTTAACAACTGCATAGACTATTTCTCGCCTCAAATGTTTTCAGAAACGTATTTTAGTGGACCGTTTAAGTGGTACAAAAGAAAGTTTATTAACAGGCCGCCATATTGTTCCTGTTTGAAAACACAGGTAAAATACGTCTCACCAATCAGGTGCCGTTGATGTTCCCTCGTAGGCTACTGAATAATAGCACCGCCCACCATTGTCCTTTGCCGAAACACGCGAGGCAGTTAGATTCCAGGCTGTTTTATTTACTTGCGCACATGGCTTGTATAATTTTTTCACTGCATTTACAACTTTCCCTAATGACCCACGCTCGCACATTCGGGATGCACGGACACGCACACGCGCACCCTCGCGCACGTACACACAGATGCTATGTGAGCACGCACAGAGGAACAGCCGGGCCGGCAGGGTCCAGTTGCTATCTGCCGGGAGAGCGCAGTTTTTGATCTGCACTCTTGTTTTATCACTTGTTTTTTTTCTCACAGATTCTCAACGAGAGAGCCGCCAAGGAGCTGGAGCAGCTGCAAGTGAGAAACAGTAAACTCCAGCAGGAGAACGAGCAGAACGCTCTGAGTGTGGACCAGCTGTCCCTGGAGAATCAGCAGAGGACATCAGACCTAAAGGTAGCGTGCTCGCCGCCGCGCCGCACTACAAACGCTGTTCTGAAGTGAGAAAAGCCAGTCATGTCATACGTGCCCGAAAAAAAGAGACTAGAATAACAGATGACCTTCCTGTTGAAGTGGTTCTTGTGTTTTGGCTGACTTCACCCCGGGGAGGGGGGGCTGTAAGACCACTTGTTGACATGGATGTTATGTAACAAGACTTGGGAGTGTATGTTAGCGCACCCTTAAATGGTAATTAAGTGCCAGGCATCAAGCCTGCATTGTCTTCTGCTGCAGTTTAAGGACTGGAACTTTATTTTTTCTGATCAGGGGCTTGTATCATGAAGCAGGATTATGACGTTAGCTGGATAACTCTCACTGCGTAAAACCCGGAACAGCTCTTGCTTCAGTCCATGTTCCAGATTTGGGAGGGTTTCGGGTTTTACTACAGTTACCCAGCTAACTCCATAATCCTGCTTTGTAATACGGGCCCCTGATCTGTTAAGTCTGACTTTTTGAACACTATCACATTAGCATGGAATCGCCCTCATCAATGCCACCTGAGGTGATCGTACAAAAGGAGGGCTCATCTCCCACTCATCACAGTACAGAGAATGAGATGTCTCATTTTGAGGGGATTTATTCAGGAGCTTCATTTTTAATCTGCTCCATTACGTGTCGCGGCCTATTGCATCTTATTTATGTATTATATCTTATTGCATCTTATTTATGTATTATCACAATATCCACACACTTGAAAACTGAGTCAACTATGCTCTGGATGTACACTCATTTTCAAGCTGAAATTACATGCAAATACTTTCATACCACAAGAAAATTATAATGAGACATTTGCCTCGTCTGCCTTTTAACACTACCGTCCATAAAACGTGAAATGTTCCACTTAGAATATGCTGCTGAAACAGTACACTGTAGTTTTGCCTTTGAAAGGATCCAAAATGTAGATGCCATGCCTTTTGAGTTTGAACAACAGGAGGTGGATGCCACATACTTTTTCACATTGGGGAATACTTATTCAAAAATATTAGGGGTTTCAAATACATACTTTTTTTTTTGTTTGTATATGATATGCAGTTATATCTGTCAGACGGAAGGAGAGTTACAGAATTATCTGCGCAATTAAAAGCATAATGGAATTAATATAGGAACCACAAGGGGGCACTATAGATATGCAATTCAAGATACCCTGAAAAAAACTGAAAACTATAATTTTGAGAGGGATTGTTTTATTTTTTTTTGAGATAATATTTTTTTAGAAATAAATATTTCCAGACAAATACAGACACGTATCATTGCTTTCAGACTGCTCCCTAGTTTTAAAATGACACATTTCATTCTCAGTGGCTGACATTTTGATGGACCAAATTTAGCCTGACATCTCTATACGCTGTGTAAACTATTCTGTCGTTTCATACAAACTGCACACCATTCTATTGTTTTTTTTACACTTGCTTGACGGTTCCGGTTAAACAGCGCACTTCACGCTACAGAACCATTGGTCTTTGCAATGTTCATTCAAATATTAATTTCCAGGGTAAGTAATATTATTCTAGCTAAAAGCCAGTGTAAAACATTTGTCTGTCTCAGCACAAAAATGTGAGGTCTACTTCAAGCGCTTATCAGGGAGATAACAAAAATTGGACCGCATGAGGATGGGGTTCAGCACTGGGAACACACTAAGTACCTGTTATTCCCCACAGGTGAAAGAAGACGAGTCGAATCAGATGCGTCAGGAGATATCCAAACTAACCAGGATGAGAGAAGCCGCACAGCGGAAGTTTCGACAGGCGGAAGATCAGAAAATGGACATGGAGAAGCAGAGGGACACGCTGAAAAACCAGATAACTGGGCTGGAGAGAGGCGAGGACTGATTCAGACATGCTCTGGCCTCTCGCACCTCTTTATCATGAGGACAACGCTATCTTTCTCAGTCACTCACACACAGACGTACACACATGCGTACAGTATACTGTTATATATAAGATATTATATACAGGGCCGCAGCAGTCAATGCGAAGGCTGTCAGTCAGTGCAGTTTCTTTCCGAGAATGCCCGGCTCGATCCCCGGTCCCGCCAGATCCGAGTATGGCCGGTGCCTTGAGGGAGTGGCAATTTGCGGCCGCTCCCCGGGGTGGGGGGAGGGACTCGGCGAGCATCGCTGCGCACATAACGACGGCCCTGGGCGAGTTGGAACCACGGTCAGGAAGTCGAGGAGTCACGCCCTGAAGAGGATGTGGCGCCCTCCTTCCTACCACAGGCTGACGGGGTTGTGTAGCGGCGGTTCTCAAGCGTTTGCTACACGGGGGGGGGGGATTGAATTACATAGGGTTCAATCGGCTGCCAAATTGTGAGAAAAAGAGAAAAAATCTGAAAAAATATATTTCTTTTTCAGATTTTCCCCTCAGATTTATCTTATAATAAAAAAGCTTATCTATAATATAGTCTCAGCAGAAAAGAAAGTATTTAAATTTTTGCATTTTAATACATAATGTGAGTGTCTTGGAGTGCATATATTTTCTAAAGTATAATAAATTGTATTTTTATTGAATGTCCCTTGTAGTGTAGGTTATCTGTTTTTTCCTCTCTCTCCGTTGTAGCAGGGGGACAGGGAGTCAGTGAGCGCCATGTGAATTTTTTTTTTACGTGACACATAATTGATGTTAGCGTTGATTGTGATTAAACAAAGTGCCTGGTGATTAATATGGATATTTCACCTGTCCCGCCGAGTGGAGGCATTCACGGGTGAGACCATTTGAAAAGTGATGGAAAAAAAAAAAGCCATTGTCACATTAATAACTGTCGCTTAAATGATTTATGGAGTAGTAGTTTGCAAAAGGGTCAGCGGGCTCACTCGGCCTTGTCCTGTTTAAGGAAGGACGGGCTATGCCCATCTGATGGGACGCCACAAATGTTGCTGATGCATTTACCCATGTTGAGTGCTTTTTGTTGTCTGGGTTTTCTGCCTCTAGACACGAAAATAATAGGCTATTCGTTAGAATGAAAATCCATATTGGTCTGAAACCATTATTAGTGCTCCCTTTTAAAAGCAAAAAAGAAAATGACAGTAATTAAATATCCCAGTGGGGATTTTCATGAAACTTTTGTTTATGTTCCCCTAGAAATGGAATCCTCTAGAAAGCAGATGGAAATGGATAAGAAAGCTATGGTTGAATTGGTGCGAGAAAGGGACATCTTGAACAAGGTATGCTCATTTTTACATAGATTTGGCATTGACACTATGCAGCGTGCGCGACAGCGGAATCATGCGTGATGCACAATTACGACGTGGCTGTGATGTCGCACGTGACATGAGCGTTTACGTTTTAGGCATTTAGCAGATGTTCTTATCCACAGCGTTTTCATTCCCTACATGCAATCTATTCATACAGCTGGATTGTTAGTGAAGCATTCCAGCTTGATTACCTTCAAGGGTACAATGGCAGTTCCCCCACGTGGGAATCAAACCCTCAACCTTGCATTTGCGTGCCCGGTTCTCTAACAGCTACGCTACGCTATCACGTATACAGGTCATATAACGTGAGGCTCACCTCATGAATGTTCCATGTGGCAGTTATGTGGACCTTTTGCGCACATTACTGCATGCATGCTATATGAAGTTTCTCTTAATGTACAACTTGACTGCTTTTCTCATTGATTAATTAAATATAAATATGTGTGGTAGCTGACATAAATGAACTTTGACATAGGCTGTCATGTTGCAAAGCAAGACCTTTTAGCAAATCTGTTCGTGACATCTTCTGGAGATTTATTTGATGCGGTTCTACAGGCGTAGCAAAGAGAAATAGATTAGAAGGTTTCTGATACTACTGATGTACTTAATATTGTATTTTTACTTTGAAAAATAAATGACAAGATATTTATATTTTAGAGGGCCAAGTTTGACTATTTTACAGGGATATCACAATTAGATTTTACTCATGGCCATTCATGCTGCAAAGGCCTTGCCTGTGATGGTTATTTGCAGGTTATCTTTGACATTTATGACAACGTAAATAAATACATAAGATTCTGCATGCAGATTCTAAATACAGTACTTTGTGTGTCACTTGGATTTAGGGACAGATTCACCTTAACTCTGTGGACTGATTTGCTGTCCCCGCAGAACCTGATCAAAGCTACCGATGCCACAGAGAAGCAGATGGGCGAGGTCAAGCTCTACGAGCAGTCGAAGAAGCACCTGGACCACGAGATCGTGAACTACAGGGACGAAGCCCAAAAACAGCGAAAGATCATCTACCAGCTGGAGAAGGACAGGGACCGCTATATTAACGAAGCCAGCGACCTCACGCACAAGGCAAGGCTCAAAAGGTTTCATACGACACGGATTTACACGCGTTTCACTTCCTGGTGGGTCGTGCGGAGGTAAAGAGGGAGCATGGGGGAGACGCTGTTTAGTACTGGGTGACTGACTGTTTATCACAATCCATTTGTCTGCTGCTGGAAAATCGAAGTAAAAAAACATAGATAAAAGACCGGAAACCTTTAATGTACCGCTTATATGTGATAGTTAACACAAGCCTGCGTATACGGTTCAAAACCTATATAAGCTTTTATGAAGTTTCTTTGAGATTTCAGATCACAGATGGGGGAAGAATAGAAAGTTTGAGGGATCAACCTTAGAAGACGCCAGCCTCTTGTACCTTTCCCGCTGGATTAGAATCACCAGCGTGTCACTTTTTTTTCTTCTTATCGAATTTTACTTTTCAAACTTTACAATGTTCAAACAACCACTGAATTAGTTTTCACATACGGGATAAGGGATTTCTTTTCGCAAAATAGCTCAAGCTCTATTTCATTACAAGGTACCATTTTAGTTCTGAGAGATTTATCCTCGCTGCTATAAGTGCTGGCAATGCATAGGCTGCCAAAAGTTCAGAAAATGATTAATCCAATGGTAATATTGGGTCCCCGAGTGGTTCCGTCAGCGAAGGCACTTTCGGCGATAACTAAGTTGGCCCTTCCAGCCGTAGGTTTGACCCTTTCTTATATCGTTATCTAGCAGTACACATGCAGAGGGGTCCTCTTGGCTGTCAGGGCAGAGGCAGGGTGGGTTTATGTTAGCCAGGGTCCCACGGCTTGTCATCCCATTGAGTTCCTGCAGATGACACGTCAGGTGCCTGCAGGCTACTGCTTGTCAACAGGGAGAGGTGTGCTTCCCCTGTACCAGCGCTAGCTCTCATGTAGCACTTTGTGTCCTATTGAGCCTGGTGTTTCAACAAGGGTTCTGTGAAGGTAACATAGAGGGTCTGCGATTATACTCTCAACCCACCTCCTCAGTTTGCGATCGCAATCTTACCTGAACCCCAACTAACCTGAACCCCACGAACCCCCTACCCCCCCTTTTAAAAATGTTTTTATTATGAGGGTCTCGTCCCAGGGATGCCTTTGAGCCTGTGTGGTGGTCAATACCTGGATGAAAACGGGGGGAAACCCTGCTATAGAGTCTATAATAGTCCCTGGTCTGCTCCGTGCACTTGGGGAACTGTGCTAACGCATAACAAAAAAATTTTATTACACAATGGCAATAAATTAGGATTTATTTTTGTATATTTTTAGCTTTTTTGAAAAAAACTACAATAGTTCTTAGGGAGAGTTTTAAAATATCTTCGTTAATGATTTTTCTTTTTTTCTTTTTTTCTTTTTTTTATCTTGCATATTTTTGTACTGATCACAGCTGTAAATCACAGCGGCCGTTTAATATTCATGAATATGTATTGCTTAGCTTTAAAATTTGCCGTCAAAGCACAAATCGAGTCAGATAAATCAATAGCGTGTTGTTCGTCCGACTGAATGTGGTTAACCAATACAAATTTAGTTGATTTTAAAAATGCATCGGGGTAATTACTGCGGGGTAATTGTCTGGAAGAGGACTGCAGTTCACCAGAGGAACCGCTCTTCTCTGTTTGCATCACTTTCGAATGTCGACCTGAGAGTGAATAGGAGCCAGAGCTCTGCTCCTGTTGTTGCTGCTAAATGATGCCAACTATTCAGTGGGAGAAGATGTATTGTGTTTGCGAGGAGATAATCATTTCTCCGCAATAATTACCATTTTTCAATTTGGAAATAGGCTGCCCCATTGCCTGTGCTGTACTTAGAAAGTATTACACATTGATTTTTCACCACAGTTATTAGTATTGGCAGTTATTCTTAAAGCTGTAGACTGCGCCGTGCTGCTTCATAAGTACTGCCGGTAATCAGATTTACTGCTGGTCTGAACTAACCGTGGGCTCGCACCGGCGTAATACTGTATGGAAAGGACAAAACCCTGAAGACGGGTAAATAAATATTTCTTACAATCAATCCTAAAATGCCTCTCTGGGTGTTGCTGGGAATGTGACCCGTTAATAAGAGCGCCGCTTGCAAAGTCACATTAATTAACGTCTCCAGATGGTGGCCCACACCTTTGATCCCCGGCCATCTTGGGATTTTGCTGAATCATCCAGAATATGTTTTGTTTGTTTGTTTTCGATAAAAAAAAGAACGAATGCAATTAATTTCTCTGATTAGTAGGAATCCATCTTCGTGTGATTCTGTGTTCCCCCGCAGCACAATGCCTGTTTAGGTATTGGCCTGGACTTGGTCAACATTTATCTTTCACAGTGTCCCCTGAAGCGGAAATGTTGATGGCATCCAGGCCAGGAGTATTTTCGGATGACAATTAAATTGAGACAGCGCTAATTAAGCCATTTCCATAATTCTCCATAATTTGGAAAGTAATTGGAATATTATTTGACCGTTGAATTTTTTTTGGAAGCCGTCTGTAGTCAGTTATTGCCACAGGGAGAAATGCCCAATGTAATGTTGTGGATTTATTTAATTGGTTACCTTGACACATTTCTCCTGTACTAAAGTGCACATTTAAGCTTTAAAGCTGAGAGTAAGATTGCCATGCATTGTCTCTCTGGCTGAGCTGCGGGTACCCTTTTGTGTCTGGAAGTAGGCGATTGATAAAAGTTGAGTATTTGTGACAGCGATTGATAAAAGTTGAATATTTGAGCCTGCAAGCTAATAACCTGAATTCTCCTAGTTGAACTCGTTTTCTTGGAATCCACTCTGACAGGTTCTCCAACAAATGGAAGATATCAAAGTGAGGGAAATGGAGATCTTCGACTACAGAAAGAAGATAGCCGAAGCAGAGACAAAACTCAAGCAGCAGCAGAATCTTTATGAGGCAGTGAGATCTGACAGAAACCTCTACAGTAAAAATCTCAATGAAGCTCTGGTACATACACCCGCCAGTCCCCTCTCTGTAAATGGTGTCCGTGGACAGTTTAATCTACTGCACTTTCAAATCGCCTACCTCACTGTGACATAAATATGTGTATGATTGTCTGTCGGCTATCAAGCTCATAAATAAGGAAATTATTCCTTGTAAATCTTACATTATGAATTCTGTTTACTTTTCCTGTTGATGCATTAACGCATTGAATGTTTGATGTTACGTTTCACTTGAATCTCCACTAATGACATTGGCGAGAACACTCAGGAATAACTCTTTCATCACACGCAATGCCATTTGACAGCCAATGTTTTTACTCTGTACATTTCAAAGAAAGACCTGTCTATTTCCTCTTTTGTAGCTAACCATTTTCTACACATTTTCTTATGAAAAATGCACTTTCCTGACAGCTGCCCTTTTCACTATGAAAGAAACAATTGAAACTTTTTAAAGAATGAAAAAAGTCTTTCGACAAAAAAAGAGCAAAAGCTCATTCGAAAAAATAAAATAATTTAAACTTTTGATGAAGGGCTTCCTGGTCGCCCGTTTAATCACGGCTTCCTTTCTCTCGGATTCCAGGTGGAGATCGCCGAGATGAAAAGGCAGCTGAAGATCATGAACCATCAGGTCGATCAGCTGAAAGAGGAGATCAGCGGAAAGGAGTCTGCTCTCGTGAAGGAGCACCTTGACTTCCAGCGCGTGGAGAAGGACAAAGAGACACTTAAGGTATCGCGCCCTTTGTACTTTGAACAGGTCCTCGTCGACACCGCATTTGCTGGAAAGTGTTCGGTTTTCAGCACAGGAAATAGTTTTGAGATTTAAAAAGTGCCAAACAAACCCTGCCATTGTTTGGTGCTTTCTCAGGCTCGGCTCTGGTGACCAGCGTGTTCTCGGTTGCTTTTTAAAATATATTTCGTTTTGATAATGTTCCAGCACAACCGCAGTCTTCAAAAAACACATTTGACCCAGGTGAAAACTAGGATGGAAAAATGTACGCCTAGTATATGAAAACAATGTCATTAATTAGCTTGCCTTTCTTTCTGGTGATTTGATATAGTTTTGCACACCGCAGCTGGTTAACCGAGAATTTCTTTTGAATGTGTCTACACCACAACTGGTTAACTGAGGATTTGTTTTAAACACCTTTTTACCACAGCATACCAGAATCCATTTTAAATGCCTTTACGCCACAGCTGATTAGTCCAGAATTTAATCAACTGTATAGTCCAAATTCACTGATGAAAAACAAACTAAACCTTTCAGGTTTTATTTTGGGGACGCCGTAAGCCCCTTGATAGCAGACACACAGCTGGCACAAGGGAAGATTGATATTTCGGATTGGGACATTTACACCAAGGGTATATTTTCTTCCCTATATCCTATTTTAGCCCTGGCACCATATGGGTGGAATCCACAGATATCCTTATTTCACTGATCCATGACTATTAGCCTAGGTGTTGAGAACAAATACATTTTTATCATGTTTCACATGTTAACTTGAAATAAAAGATGAGTTGGGATGCTGCACTAAGCAAACGTTTCTTAGTGACTTAGAGAATTATAAAACAGAAATTGTTTAAATAGGCTCTCATAAAAAAAAGAAAAATTTAATAATGCTATATTGAATCATGCATTTTCATGGCTCATCTTTCAGATATGTTACTCAAGTTTGCCATGGTTATGAAAAAAACTATCTAGCTCAACATTAAAGACAAACGTTGATGATGGATATCGATAAGGGCACTAACGAGTACGATAACCCACGACAACCAGAACGATGACACACATGAAAGGCCGCGTGACTGTCCCATCAAACCAATTTATTTTGGTTAGTTACCTGGAGTTTCCTTGCAGAGTAGGGATTAACAGGGCCCTTTTTGCAAAAATGTTTTCCTGACTTTAGATTTGAACTCATTCCGGTTACATTTGTGTGCATGGTATGTGATGGTCTATTGCCTGTTACAGACCTGTGCTCTTCACCTTAAGCTACTGTCAAAATGTGAACATCAAACCAGCGAAGATGCATTTTTATGTTCTTTATTTGCATAGGGCACTAGAATCCAGACAGCTGGGGTGCTTTAAAAAGTTAAATATGCTTGCATTTGCATAAATACCTCAGAATAAGAGAGATAAGAGGGCATGCACCTGATTTATGAAAGCTTTTGATTGAGTAACCCGCCCTGGTTCACGTTATAAATGATCATATACTCTATATGTTTATATGGAGTCATTTATAATGTTCACTCTTTTACAATGATGGTTTAAAAGCAGAGGGCTCTAAAACATTAACATTTGTGAGGCACTGAAATTAAAAGATTTAAATTTATCATTATTTTTAATGTTACTATTTAAAATACTTTAAAGCCAAACATTTCACAAATGTTTTGGGTCTTTATTTGTCCTTACTATCTTTGTTAATATTACTGTGTGTAACAAAGTAAGTATCTTACAGTAGTGTAATTAATATGCAGTCATGGCCAGAATCTGACTATACCATTCTGGAAATACCATTTTTATAATTACGATGATGACCTTGGCAACGCATTCTCTTTAGCGAATGTAGCAACAGACATCAAAGGCAACATCAAATTGCCAATGTGCCACCTTTGAAAATGGAAAGTTTATCTACAGTACACTACAATGTTATTTTTTAATGAACATTTTATAACTCTGTTCTTTGTTCACGTGTATATTTTCACACCTCCATGTGTGCAGATTTCTAAGCAAGGCATTGCAAGAGCCCCAGACTTATATCGGCATGGTAAAGCATATACTGTATAGGCTGGCATGTTCTGAACAGATGGATTAGCAGGAAGCTCTGGAAGGTAGTTACAGACAGAGCAGTCCTGATGTTCACGGGTAGCTGATTCAACCACTGGGGGGGCAAGAGGAAACAGAAGAGGGGGAGGGGGGGCAAACTCTAGCCGCCCAGTTATGACTCACAAAACCTAATGGCTGCGAAAACCTCCTGGCCCCTGACCGAAATGACCTGACGGGCAATTAACAAATCAGTGCATGTTTTTGAAAATAAACCCATCTCAATTATAATAATGGCTTGTCTAATGGGAGAAGCAGGCACGTCCTACAAATCAGGCTTTTGGGAGAACGTGAAGAACACAGTGCTTTTTGAGAGCTCCTGGAGAGCGCCGGACCCGCGCCCCGCGCCCGTTTCCGTAAAGGTCCCCGTGACGGACGCCAGTCTGTCCTGCCGCACTTCGAGGCACGACGGCTGATTTGAGAAGCTGAGCTAGTTATCCCGGCAGGCACTCCAGGAAACGCCATAATGACAGTAGAAGTGTTAACTGGTGGCTTTTTAATCAGAACTAGAACGGCCCCGGAATCACAAGCCTGATTGCTGAATTAATTAATTGGGCAACACTAGAAATTGCTGCTTCTTAAGCTTCAAGTATGCATATGAAAGCATGGGAAATCTGTAGTTATTTTTTCTTCTTTCTATTTGAAATATTATAGTATGTGTTTTTTTTTTAAGGATTAAGAATTTAGAAGACTATGCTATGTAAAATTGAAGTTACCATAAGTCATCATAGATATGGTATCAACATGACAGAAACATAAAAAATGGATGCCCTCTCAGTTTCGCAGTGTTGGGTCATTTTACTGCGCATATTTCTGTAGTGATGGCGATATGGAGTTATGGATGAGAGAGAGAGAGAGAGAGAGATGCACAAACAAAAGTGAGGGAGCGGGAAAGAGCGAGCAGGAGAGAGAAAGAGGAGAGAGTGAGAGAAAGGGAGGGGGGAGAGAGAGACATCTTTATGTTCTCAGATGCTGGGGGATACGAGGCAGACTAGTAAATTGTAGTGAACAGTAAATTAAAGGAAGGACACTCAGCGCTGGATTGGATAAGCCAGATATGTTCACATATTTATGTGTTTTCATATTAGGCTTCAGCTTCACCTGGTTGAACATCTGAAAACATCCAGCTGTCTGAAGGCCCCAGTTTCCCGCAGGAATTGTTCTGGATCCTGACAAATCGAGTCCCTGTTTCCTCTTCCCATGTCTTTGCATCAGAGCAATGTCACGGTTACAGTGAGCCTTCATTGTGCAAAAGCCAGGAGTTAACGTGAGGACATCTCTCTTCAAGCTGCCCTCTTTTCCTGGTAGAACCTTTCTGTGGGCTCTATAAATTCTTCTATCTCTATTCATTATCAGGAGACCCTTACAGGTTCTTTAAAACTTAATCCCAAGTACATTTTTTACGTGTCGATCATTAGTAATCGAAGTTTGATTATGAAAATAAAAATGCATGCGGATTAAGACGTGTATAACCTTATGACAGATCCACTTGATCTTATTTTTTGCACACCCCTGAGATGAACCATTCTCAGCTTCCGTGCATGTTCTTGTTAAATTAGAGAAAAAAAGGTTGATAAATGTGCGATACCATAGTAAAAGGAAGCTGGAATGAGCTGGTGGTGTAGACTGTGGATAATTAAGTAGCAGAACTAACTAGCCCTTGATGTATTGTTTTCTTCAGGGAAAACAGCTCATTAAAACTGAGCCCTGAAGTCTTGATATGCTTTTTAACGGTGCTCATTCCACATAGCTAGCTATGTTAGGAGTTAATCACTTGAAAATTAACACACATATTGAAACGTAATGAGTTCAGCAGCACTAAGCTAGCCTACCTCACTGTCTCATGTAAGGTTAAAGTAATGCCTATATTGGCTAATAAGTATATTCAGTGTGTTTGTAGGTAATCATTCAAAGTGATTTGAGCGCCACATATCTGTGCTGATCTGTTACTGTAATAATTACAGTTATCAGGATAATGGCCAAAAGTAAACCTGATTTAGCATTGTTTAAACTGTATTCGCTAACGAGCTAACTGAGAAAAGACCCGAGATTCAATACATGCACTTCCTCAGTTGAAAGGAAAGAAAATATGAGAGTATGATGGAATAATAACATGGAGTGAGGTGAGCTTTCTGTGCTCCGGTTACTCGTTTGTAAATCCAAGCTGTTATTCCAACGTGTACTTTTATTAAGATGCCGTGTTCTCAAAGTTATGCAAAGGCAAAACTATTTCAAGACATTTTTATAGTTACTTGCGCCACTGGTAAAATGATGCTAATGTGATGTGAATAACCCAACTTGTCTGTGAAAGGTCAGACCGCTTTTGGCTAAGCATTAAATAGAGATGATTTCTACTTCCTTAAGTCGTTCCAATTACTCTGCCAGTCATTCTTCGTCAACTCCCCTAGTATTTAGCGATTGTCGGCACGCTGCACCTATGACAGCATGTCAATAGTTGCCAGGGTAAATGGTGACAAATTCACATTTGTCTGCGTGTCATACAAAAAAAAAAAAAACTCACATATCATCGGTTTCACTCCGTGTGTTTTGTGTCAGAATACTTTAGCATTACCCGGCAGCTTTGAATGCTTTACCTGTCGCTGTACCTGTTCCACAATAAGGGCGCTCCTCAGGTTTAAGTGTTGTAAGCCATCTTACAGTATGACCTCTTTTTTAAGGAACAATCTTTGTTCCTCAACAGGTTATGCACAAGGTTTGTCGGTTTTCTGATATTTTGTGCATAGTCATACTCGTCATACCTTTAATATTTTACAAGTAAATGTTGCTCTTTGTTTGACTTTTGACATCCTAGATACTAGAGAACCAGTGGAAAAGTGAATAATTTTTAACTGTGTCCTTAAAAAATGAACAGCAATGACCACTTTTATTATCGGACATTCAACAGCTGTCAGTGTAATCTATAGATTGAAAGGCAGCGTACTTCAGGGTCATGTTGAAATGGTCACGTACGTAAAGGATCTGCACGTTTAAAATGACCAGTGAATTGAAAACCCAGCAGGGCCTGTTTTCAGTAAAGGACGAATCTGCTGACGTGGAAAGTTATGCTCATAGGAGGAAACATTTAAAGAAAAGTAGGCGGTATCATCTTAAGTTTAATAATATTAATCACGTGTGATTTTCTTGAAAGTAAAAACATTTGTAGCAGCAGAATGCCAGAACAATAGAGAATGTAATTTTATTTATTTAAATTTATTTATTTTTATTTAGACAGGGGTATAGCAGGGAGAGATAGGGACACAGTTACAAGTAGAGATGGGGCCACAGCAACAGAAGTGGTCTGACGGAGATTCGGGAACGCGCCACGGCATGGGGGCGTTTGTATATAGGTTGAGAGTCAGCTACACAACAGACTGCACCCCACAGTTTCCATTAGAAGGTGCTTTATTCATTTAGTTTGGAACTTTCTGATATTACTTACCCAAAGGGAGAAGAAGAAAAAAAACATCTCCCCCTGAATCTAAATTAATTGCTCGAGGTAGAGAGACAAAAGTGCAACAATGACAATTTGGCACTTTGTGAATGAATGAAGTAAGCATATAGGTATTTTATTACGGAAAGGAAACTAATGCAGTATGAGGTCTCATTTCATCAGGCACTTTGGGAACATTAAGTTGTAAAAGATACTCCTTAACTGTCAGTGACTTGCCAAGTATAAGCAGAAATGTCCTGTTGTGATTTAAGGCGCATATTATACCAGCGCTCACCCCTCATGTTGCTGCTTGTTACATAATGTGCAGAGGAAGGCAGTATTCGGTGTGTTGCAAATGTTTCTTGATTACAGTGACTCACACACAAACAAGCAAAAACGAGCTGTAGCCGAGAACATTTTTCAAGGGGTCAGACCGACACATATGGATGCTTTCACTGTAAAATCTGTCTTTTAAAAACCACCTTTTTTTGTAGAACGGCTGGTCTTCCGTTTGAACCTCCTTAAGTCTTTCCCCACAGACAGCAATCTGGGGATTTTCTAGTTCAAAGCAGTTTGGGCCCCTAAATCTCTATTGTCTATAAGGTATTACCATCTCTGAGACTAAGGGCCCACTTCAGAACAGGGCACCTTTGCCTTTGGCACTGCTCATTCCACTCAGAAATGATTCATTGTGTACTGTGAAATCCGATTATTAAGACTACTGTTATTGCACCATATTTTTTTATTTATTGCAGGACGTCACAGTTTCTGATATATTTATAGTAAAAGGTACAGCCTTGTTGTTTCTCCTGTTTCTGTTTCTGTTGACAGTATTTTGATGGTTACAGGTTGTTGATCTCTCTGTCACTTTTAGAAAACACGTACATACTGTGCCCTCCACTATTATTGGCACCCCTGGTGAAGATGAGTAAAAAGGGTTATAAAAAATTAACCGTTTGGTGAATTAGCTTAATCTCACACTGAAAAAAATAAAAAAATCGAACCTTTAATTGAAGTAAATTTATTATGAGAAAAAGAAATCCCTCATCAAGAAATAATTATTTTTTAACAAAGCCATGTGTGCCACAATTATTGGCACCCCTGCATTTATATATAGAATTAAGTAATTATTTTTAATATTTGGTCGCATATCCTTTGCATGCCATGACTTCCTGATGTCTGTGACCCAACAACATCAAAAGACTCTTGATATCATATTTTCTGGTACTCTTACAAGCGATATTATAACGTCTCTGCATTTGAATGGATCTCTATGGGAATTGGGGGGTGGGACTAGATTTAGCTGTAAATTATGCTGGAACAGTATGGAATACATGGTTGGTAAAATGGCTCTAAGTCATCAAGGATCTGAGGTATCAAACAAGCCTCAAACCATCATTCTGCTGCCAGATATGCAGTAGATATGGATGGATAATAATAATAGTGGAGGGCACTGTAGGTATTTCCCTTTAAGCCACAAGCTGCCCAAAACATTCCCTGCTCCCCCCCCAGTCCCATTCTAGCCTTTTGCACTCTTTGTAAAATAACAATAATGTGGCTTTTTACAAATGCATTAACGTTTTAATGAACGGAATACAAACTCCAATCATACAAAACACGCTCATGTATAATAAGGGCTCCCGCCATTAATGTCTTTTCAGTTCCCACAGAGGTCTGGCTGATAATTGCTCCGTAACAAGTTTGCATTGATTCTCAAAAAAATCTTATTACATGCTTCATCCACTCAAAATATTTATTACTGGATTCATCATACAATTTGCTTGTGCAAGGAGGGTACTGTTAAGATTAATTATTGTCATTAAGAGATAGAGGTTGTCTTGAAGCCTGTCTTGCACGGCTCCTGCCATTCAACTATTGGATGATATGCCTCCATTCAGATAAGATAGATTACAGTTTTATAAATGACTGAATTTACCAGCTTTATTTGTGGGTGTTGAAACCTGAATGCAGGATTGCTACGCTGTCTCATGCTATGAACATGACGCAAAGCGTTTAACAAAACACATTGTGAGGCCAAATAAACATTTAATTTATCAAAAGGTAAAATTTTTATTTTTTGCTCAAATTAATATCGGTATTGTTGTGTTTTATCAAACAGTCATTTTATATGTAAAGTAAGGTCTGAATAGTTTTACAAGAGACTATTGTATTCAGTGGTTAATTTAGCTAAAATGTCAACAAAACCACAGTTGTGTAACATTGAGGGACAGTCTGGGACTAGGGCCAGCTTGGCTGTACCTGACCTGGCTACAAATGACGGTCTTTAGCCTTTGAATCTTATCAATGTGACACTTTCTCCAGCAGGCTTTTAAGGAGGATAAAAGAGGGCGAATAAAAGTAACAAATCATACAAAGCTGTTTCCCCAACACAACCTCAAAGAGCGACATTACAGCGTCCGTGTCAGGGACCTTAGGAAAGTGAATAGATAATGCGGGAAAAAACCTCAGCGCCCCCCCTACATTGTCTTTAAACTCATTAAACGCTACCGCTTGCTTCCTTTAGGCCGAGCTACAGAAGATGAAACAGCAGCTTCAGGAGACAAAGCAGTTCATTGACAATCAGGAGGCGGAGGAGAGGAAGCTGCTGAAGATCATAGACGATGCTGACGCTGAGCGGCTCAGACAGAGGAAACAGTTGGATCAGGTAAGGGAAAGGCTTCCTGCTTCAACGAGCTACCCTAACCTCCAATTTGCCCTGGGATAAAAGCCCGACGCTCGGTCTCGCTCCAAGTTCGTTAAACCCAAGCTTGTCTTTAGCCGAAACAGCAGCGGCGGCTCCCAGCTCTTTAAAGGTAACAAAAATGTGAACCGATTTTCTATTCTGGCTGACACAGGACGTGTGATACACGGAGCCGAGACACCAACAGGTTTAGAGTACGACGCATCGAGCGGACTGAATTGCGTTTCCCCCCAAAAATGTGTACTTCAGTAATGGACAGTGGCGTGCCACCAGAGCCCTTTGGCTATTTCTTAGGGCCCTGAGCTGACAGTCCCTTTAGGAAACTAATATTTCATGACACCACCTTTTTCACAGAGCCCAACAGCATCGGCAAAAGATGCAGACGTGAGACTGCAGAATATCCTGTACTTTTGTACTTCAGTAAAGGCTCCTGGGTTTACGGTATAATGCAAGGATGAGTCAAGGAAGGGCCTTGTTTTTTCTGCATTAACATAACATAGCTGTAATAAAAAAAGCAATCAAAACAAAGTGAACAGAATCCTTGTCGAGTCTCCCGTCTTGTCAGCATGAATCTGAGTTCCAGGAAGATTTTCAGTACAAATTTATGAGATATGTCCATTGAATTACAAAGACAGGTATGGCGGAGAAAAAAAATAAAATAAATCATAATAGAAAATCAACCGTACGCTCCAGTAGGTAACAGTTTGAAATGTGTCTAGGGAGCTGAAATTTTCAGCACATTATCCTGGATGAGGTTTTTTGTTCCTGCAGTATTCGAGCGCGTTAGCGGCCTTCACCTGACATAGTTGTTGTTGTTTTCGCTGTCGTTAAGGTCATCAGCGAGCGCGACATTCTGGGCACGCAGCTAGTGCACCGCAATGAACAACTGGCACTCCTGTACGAGAAGATAAAGATACAGCAGTCCCTGCTGAATAAGGGCGAGCGCCAGTATAACCAGAGGGTCGAGGACATCAGGCTCTTGAAACTGGAGATTAAGAAGCTGAGAAGAGAGAAGGGGATCCTGACCAAGACGGTGGCGAATGTCGACGACCTTCGGTAAACCCTTCCTCCTTTGTCACCTCATGTTCAACTCGTAGCGTGAAAGACGCAGAATTCAGTCAGCGTTTGTCCTTACACTTGAGTACCATGAGTCGTTTTCGCCCGTTGCGCCCACAACCACTCACAAGCCGTCCACGGCATTCTGGGGGAAATTAGGCTGTGGGGAAACAAAGTAATGGAACACTGTCCATCTTGTAAGACTCCAAAAAGTTAGAAAATGGTAGGAGGCAGGAACTGTAAGTAATCTTTTATTCTCCAGAAGGGGAGTCAGCTCACACAACAAGATTCATGCCCAAATTCCCAGAGAGGGGCTGTCCCTCTGAGCAGTTGCCGCATTCATGGCACATCACTCATGTTTACCTTGAGCACGAGCAAATCAGCACTTGTTATGTTTTACCGGTCGCCCAAATAAGGTTAATAAGGTTTGATTTTTTTGTTCTTGCACAGAAATCTCTCACCGGTCCTTTTCCATCTAAACTACAGTGTTATTTATTAATTATAATATAATATTTATTAAATGTAATAATAATATTAGTTATGTTAGTAGAAATACACAAATACAGTATATATAAAATATAATTCATCCACACACATATATATGGTTTATGAATAAAATATGAAGATTAGATTTTTGGGTACGTTCGCCCTTTAACAATATGAGTAAGCACCGACATTAAAGGATTTATGTAATGTTTTTTGCTTACTGTTGTGGTTTGCTGGTGGAATTTAGTCAAATTTAAGAGCAGCCATTTTCATTCATTTAAAACTTTCTAGATTGTCTAGACAACACCAGTTTAACTTTCTGAAGACAGTGGGTTTACTGGCGTGGACCTTTGCTCTGGGCTATTGGTTATTATAGTTAAGGTGATGTGTCACATGACTGAAGGATGACCAACTGAATCCGCATTTCAGCGTATAAAATTAACTAGCGATTTACTTGCTAGCATTGTGAGTACATTAATATTACAGCACGAATCTGTTCTGGAAACGTTGATGTATGAGCTGATCAAAAGCCATGTCACAGCTACAGTTGTATATGTTTGGTAGGTAGTGGCATAACTTTGTAAACAAACATGGATTGTGTTGTTAACAGTATATATTTACTGGTTTGTATGGTCCAGTTGTCAGGGGGGGAAAAAAACGTGAGTAACAGAAAGTTGGAATGCCAAGGTAAGCAACTTAATACAGTTAATTTGTTGAAGACGTTTCCTTTTTATAGACAATTTCAGTATTACTCATCTGACTTTTAGGCATTTGCAGTATGACTTAATATGACTCATTTCTAAAATAGCTGAATAAATAAAGATGAATTGTATGAATTCTGTGATTACGAAACCCTGTAGTACACTAGTGTCAGGCTCTGAAAGGGGATATTGTTTTATTCGAGGTTTCTGAAAGATTTGTAGTCATTGAACATAACAATTTTCTTTGCTTACTGTCTGTATTTAATGAGTTGTTTTAACTGAGGATACTTGTGTATTCACTGCGGCCCATGTTTCAGAAAAGGTCTTAAATCTAAGGCATGATGACATACTTTTGTATTCCATTTAGATGTTAGAATGCTTATTTCCCTTAAATTGCTAAATTGTAAGAAAGATGTGTTTGTATGAGGTTGGTTGGTTGTTTGTGTGTGCATGCATGGCTGAAAAAATGAAATAATCATAATTTTAGCTGGCTTGCTTAGATATAATGAGCTGAGATTTCCTATTTTAAGACTATTTTAAAGGTTCTCAAGGAAAGCAAGTTTTTGAATCATATATATATATGTTTTCCTCAGTCACAGGCTAATGCAGTGGGCCCTATGTTGAAGGCACCGACACAATCAGCAAACAATAGAGCAAGCGCAATGCATGCTGGAGCCTATCCCAGCATGCATTGGGCGAGAGGCAGGAATATAGAGTATATACCCTGGACAGGTCTTTCATTTTGGAATTACAATGCGATTAGGTGAATTTCCCCATGCTAATAGACAAACTATTCCTCCAAGAATTTGTCCTAAACCTCTGGAATATTAACATTTTCACTGCACAAGCTCCCATTGAATGTCTCCCGTCCAAAATAAATGACATTCATTTGTTGTAGATAAAGGCACACATGTTCATTTTTTCCCCTTGTACTTTTCTACCCACTAATAGTTGGGCTAGGTGAACCATACAGAATGCACCATATGCTAACTCTGAGTAACTGGCTCATTAGCTTCCCAGCCTACTCTCCCGAATGGAAACACTGAAATGTTTTAGACAGCCAGATGGATCCTTAGCAATCATCCACTGCATGCATTACTGTGGTCAGAATTAATTTTGCAATTACCATATTACTCCCCTCTCTAATCTGCACGGTTTACCCCTCACACTATCTGGTTTCAGAAACCATCCTCCAACATAAAGCTTTGTATCACGCCCCTCATTCGGACTGGTCTACTTTATCAAAGGCTTGCGGGAAAGTCAGTGTTAGCACGTGCACAGACATGCACACAACATTGTCCTCGGTGCACTAAAGCCAGTTAGATTTGTATCAATTTTTACCTTTTTTTTTTGTGTCTAACCTTCATTCATAATTAACTCGAGCTTGCCTTTGTATGGTTCACTTTAGTTTTCAGCCCATTAAAATGCACAAATGTATGTGTGTGGGATTAATATTTAGTCACCGTGTATTTAATTGATGCTGTTCCTTTCCGAGGGAAGGTATTGCAAACCAGCTGGATGTCGGGCATTTCTTTTGTTTCTGAGAGTCGGGAAAGGTTAGGGGCAATTTGTAAAGTGTTAGTATTGCAGCTGTGCGCGCCTGCATACGCACAGGATCAATGCAGAGGCATGGCTATTGAAAAGGGCTGAATGAGGCGCCGTTGTCCGAGCTCCCCGAAGGTGTTGATTAAAGATTAATATTAATATTAGAGATATCAACACTGCAAATGTAAATGAATGAATCACCTCTCTTGCTGTCACTGAATTTAAATGCATCTACTTTTGGGTCTAGAAAAAAACTTCTGAATATGCAAACTTAGACCTGAGAAAGTTTTGCAGTGCTTTTCCATGCCTTGCAGAATTGATATATTTGGACATGGAAACTGGTGATTGTCTTTTCTTTTATAGGAGATGCAATGATAGCAGTACTGATCTCTCATTAGTAGCTCTCATTTTAAGGACAATTATGGCCAAAATAACACGATTTTTTATTTAGTATGCGCACTTTAATGAATAAATGTAAACAAATATATATATATATATATATATATATATAAATAAATAAATAAATAAATAAAGTGATCAGACTTTACATCATTGTGTATTATGGCTGCGTTGTAAGTAGAGCGTCAGCGTTTTGGTGAAAATGGTCTCCAAAGCCTGAAAAATAGAGGGATTTTAAGAAGGTGTCCTTACCAAACAGTTACATTTTAATATAGATTTTTGGATATTTCAGCCAAAATATTATGTTTTATATTGTAATATTGTATGTTTAGGTGATGCATCTGTCCATTTCCATGATCATCAGACATGTGCTCGCTAACATTTTTGTTGCATGCTAAGTACCATAACCATCACTACCATAACAAACAGCAATGCTTCGGTAGTGACATCATTGTTACGGTCGATGACGGTCATGACTTAATTATTTTTTTAAGTAAATACATATAATTGTCATCAGATTCATTGTTTTTTAAGTGTCTTTTACCAGACTGTATATTTTCAACACAGAAAATGCTGATTTATACTTTGCTTTGTAGAATTTTACAGGGAGAGAGAGAGAGAGAGAGAAACAGACACCACCATGCCCAAGAGTACCAACAAGAGACAGAGAGAGTGCAGACAGAGGATAAGAGAAGATCCAACAATGTATCAGGAATATCTAAAGAACGAAAGGGGCAGAAATAAGAAATGAAAAAGCGGGAAAGTTTAAATCTGTCATACAGCTATCTCCCAGGGAGCAGAGAGCTCTTCAAAGATGATGGAAAGTGTAACTGTACCTTTAGTAGATTTATCAAACTTAGACTTGGACAAACACATGCTTAACGTCTGGATAAAATAGGATACAATTTTTATTTCTTTACAACCACCAATTGAAACCATTCCTGTAGAATTACCCATACTACATTCTGCAGTCAGCGTATTTGAGGATGTCATCTTTGTTGTTTTTTCCTCTGTCTGGACAGTGGTAAAATCTAGGCTGCATGCGCTTGACTGAATCTGAGCCTTCACAGAGAGCTGCTTTAGCTGAATGTGAGCTTCACAGAGAGCTGCTTTGGCTGAATCTGAGCCTTCACAGAGATCTGCTTTGGCTGAAAATGACCATTTTGTCATTGGACTTTGTGTCTCAAAGTTTAAACAACTTAAATTTTTGTATATCCATTAAAATATATATATATATATATATATATATTCTTCAATTTGAATTATTCTACATCAGTAAAAAGCTCTTTTTTAAAAGTGTCTTAGGTCATTGCAATTGTGGATATTCTGGAGGAACATAGTTTTCTAAATGCTTTCCCACCCTCTTTATTATATTTGCCAGTATTTAAGAAAAGGTTTTTGAAGGAAGTGTTTCTTTTTAACACGGGGAATCAATACATGAATTGCTTGCCAAGCAATGCAGTGGAATGAGAGACCTTTTGATTTCTCACTACCTCAATTGACCCATGGACAATAGACACATTTATGATCTGAATATACGTAGGGCTGAATCGCTTGTCGTCATCATCATCATCATCTTCTTTTTCCTCTTCCTCTTCCTCCTCCTATTTATTCCAATACTTTGGCCAAACATTGGTAACTGTTTAACCCTTTTGGCACATAGATAGTATGGGCCACGTGAAACCTGGACAAAATAAATGGCATGATGTGGCCATTAGGGGGCGCTATAATCATGTCCCAAAGTCAAACTCTCAACCTCACCATCCCGTTCGGCCTACAATTTTCAAACTATCTCCTCATGCTTGTCATTTTTACCTCTAGGACCCATAAGCTCCACCAACAATTTTTGGCCACCATTCATTTTTTTGAAATACGTTCAAAAGACAACTTCTCATGAACCTTAAATCTGAATATTGTTAGATTTGGTATGTGTTCTTAGTGAGTTTGTCTTAATATTGTTGGCAAAAAAAAATTCATGCAATATTTAAAAAAATTTGATTTTGTCCATAAATTTCAATCTACTATCCACTGAATTTTGAAAGGTGCATCAGTCTGAAATGCATGATATTCATCCCTACCATACCCAATTAGTGCTCCACCAAGTTATAAGTTGGTAGATTAAAAGATTTCAAAATGGCTAAGCTCGCATGGAGCGGAGTCGGAGGAGGGACCGTTCATATTGACTTTGACTGCAATCTACAGGCGCCCAGCAGGGGTCGCTAGATAGCAATGGGGTCGCTGCACACAGGACCTATCCAACTGAACCCTCCCATTCCTTGGGCGAAGCAATTGCCAATTGCGCATCACCCTATGGAGCTACTGGCCACAGTCAGCACTGGCACAGTCCGGATTCTATCCGAGGCCGAGAGGCTCATCCAACCGAATGAGCCATCCAGCGACCTGGAAAATTTGGAGTTTTGACAATATCTGTGTAGCAACAGTACCTAGCAGAACCTAATTTAAGTTACTTCATAAAATGTTTGTGGGAACAAAAAAAGTATGTGTGGATGCCGACCTTATGCGATATTCCTGAAACTGACATCACAAAGTGGAACAATACAGTAGCTTTGCTAGTCCGTCGCTCATCTTAAAAGCATAACAGCAACACCACAAGAAAAACTTGTTGTGTATTTAGGTAATGGTCCATGCGGCATCATCATTAGTCTCTTTTGTTGTCGGAGTAGAAATTTGTGTTGCATGAGGCTCTTTTCATTGTTAGATCATACTTGTGTGCTTTTCCAGTTAATCGAGTAGCATATGGTATTGTGATATTGCCTATACATCTTGCAGTGAAAACACTTTAGCTAGGGTAAAAAGGTAAAGGTATTTGTATGCCTGAGAAGGAATTTTGGGTTATAAATGGAATTAGAAGGGTTATCTGTATTACAATATTGAAACGACTCATTACTTCTGCCATGGCATAAATGCAAGTGATAAGCCTTTCACAGTATATCCAGTGTGGTTGGTTTCCGTTCATTACGTCCGTTACTTTTAGAATCCTGAAAAGACTACAGCGTGCACCAATTCTTTGACCCTTCAGAAGTTCCTTGTTGATGAAGTTTGGTTTGTGTGCTTTCTTGTGGTTCTTGTAAAGCATTTTGTTGTAAAATGTTTGTCTGATTTTCCAAGCTTTGGCCGGCAGAAGTTTTAATAAGCTGGAATATGTAGCTTTCAAGTTGTTTACTTTAAAACTAAACCATGAAGAAACGGGTCAAAGTCATCCTCCCACTGAAGCACAATCTGCATTAATTGGTTTTATTTGGAACTTGTGGAGGTATTTTTAAACAAACACAATACTTTTCATTCAACAAAGCTAAAAACAAATGTAGGAGTTTTGGCATTGTGTTTAATAATCTCGTGAACAAAATAGCACGCTTGGACAAACATGAATTTTTCATAATGTAATGAGTGCTTGTCATTTATAATAATGTTTGGATATTAATGTGTTGGTGAAATGTCTGAATGTAGTATCTGCTGTTTATTTTCTCCTCGCATTCATTTGACGGCATGGCAGATGTGAGGTTTTTCACATGCAAAAGGAGCTGCTTAGAGAACGGACAAGGTGCCAAGCCTTGGAGGAAGAACTTGAAAATCCATTGAATGTCCATCGATGGAGAAAGCTGGAGGTAGAATTCAGACAAGGCTGGGTTATTTGTCTTTTTTCACCTCATTTTTTCCCTTTCAGTTAGCCTCCGCGTTACCCTCGTTCAGAAAAGTGTGTGGAGAGAGTTGTGGGCAGAGTGCAAACATAATACAAACGCTGCTTAAGCTTTTATATGGATTTCAGTAGCTTTATTCATTTACATGGACACCCCAGAGGTTATGTTTTTGTTCCAGTAGAGTTGTAGAACAGGAGGAGGAAATGGCAGCAAATTGCTCTTGAGTGCTATTTGGAGACATTGGGCTTGGAGCCCTGGCCCTGGGCAGTATTAACACCTATAAATGACTTTTCTTTTTTCCAGGCTTGCGACCCAAGCACCTTTCAGCTTATCCAGAAGATTCACTCCTTACAGAAACGTCTGATAACAAAGAGCGAGGAGGTGGAAGAAAAGGAGCTTTTATTACAGGTAAACACTTTTTCTCTGAGATTAATCTGTCTCGTCTCATTGACTGCCCAACACAGCTTTCCCATTGGATCAGTTGTAAACAATTTGGGGTCGTGTCACGGCGGAAATGGAGAGAACTGCCCCCCGTCCCGACAAAAAAATGTGTTTACTCTTGCTTTGTTTTCACGGCTAGCCGCGGTCTTGCTGCATGTTTGTGCGTGGCTGCGTTTTTAATACCTCATGCCAATGAATTATTTATATTATTCGCGCTCCTGCAGAGCAATCGATAATGATACATAATTGTTCAGCGATGCTCAATTCTTGAAATTGATAGTAAAAATTAATTCGGCCGGCGCAGATCATAACAAGGAGATCTTTCATTTGCCTGCTTCCTTGAATACGTCCAAATCGATGCAGTCTGTTCTATATGGATTTGTTTATTGCGGGAAATATTCTGCTCACAGACAGATTAGCTAAAGGAATATCTACACTACAGTATTACAATACTAAGTACGGCCACCATAAGGATGTTAGAGGATCTGTATTTTTAGCTTACATTTACTAAGCACAAGGAATATTGTCTGCACGCAAATAGATGGGATTTGTGATGGCCGCTCTACTGCATGTGTTTGGCGCCTCATAATTAGCAGTTTTGTGTATGAAAATTCAATGAAAGGCATCAATTTTTCCGATTAATTTAACAGACTAAGAGGTCTCTGTTTCCCATTACGATGACATCCTTCCGGAGAAAACTTTCTATTATTAATGGAAAAGGCAAACTCCTGCTTGGATCAGTGACAGAAATATAGGAGGCTATCAGTGTAAAAACAAATCTCACTCCTGTCTCTTTCCAGTTAAACCTGAGTACTAGCTCCTGTGGTCAAAAATCCTTTTTTAGGGAATCAGAAAAAAACGATGTTCTATACTTTTATAAACATCGTTACTGTCATCACTTTCAAATCATTCATGTGCAATTTATACAGAAATATTGCAAGTTTACAATGGAGAATTTGTAATAATATTTATTTTTGGTAGAAGGTAAAAATAGGCATAGCAATGTAACATGCAGTAGAATTGTCGTCCCTTCTAAAACCTTGTATTATAACAACGGCTCCATTTGTCTTAATGAAAACCAGAACAGAATAATTGTGGCCGACTGGTTTAGTCTTTACGACTGAAAGACATAAACTGTAGCTCGCAGGCAATATTTTATCATAGGTGCACGCCAATGCCCAGTAGTGATTTGTGGCTTCTCACTTTTGTGGCCAATTTGAACAGCATGGCGGATAATGATAACATGGCCGGGGTAATTATTGGACATTCAGTAGTCATTCCTTTGCCCATTTATGGTTGACTGCGAGAGTAAGTTGGGATTTAATGCGGCAGTTTATTTTGCCGGGATGGATAGTTCTCAAGTTTTAACATTTGATTGAGAAGGTGCAGACAGCTGGGTAATTGCTACTCAATGCATGGCTTCCCACAGCCTTCCAAAAAATAAAAATCAAAAATCAAAAAACAAGAATGAATAGAACAGGTAAGGGATGACACAGTGCACAAAGACTCTGTACGGTTGGTCTTTGGGTCATATATGTGGAAAAAACCATTACATGCCTGTTACACAGACACCTGTTACATATGGTCACATGCACATTACTGAAATGTTGTTTTCCGTCTCCTTTGCCAGTTACTTGCTATCAATTTCAGTAGATCGTCCTGACATGCTATTGTCCATTTTGCCTATTGGCTAATATTGGAAACATATCTCCCTATTGGCTGTATTACGTCTGTATAGCTGTAATTCATGTATTGCTATATATTTTCCTTAAGAGTTTGTCGCACAATCTCGCCAGCAGTACACTATATGACAAAATGTGTACATATTCATTTTCCAAATGCAGCTAGCATCCCATTGTGTGTGGAACAAACAATAACTGTATCTGTTTTTCATATCAATAATCTGACCGTCTGGTTGCTGACAGTATTTTTTTGATACAGATTTGTTTTGACAGCAAGACACAAGGATGGCAAAACACCAATGGTTGTTTTATGCATTTCACACCCACAGCTGAAGAACTTTTTGAAAGACAGGCAAAGATGTTTTTTTAGGAGGCATGGGAAAAAAATATTATTTCAGTCAGATTAAATGAGCCTGTTATTGTTTTGTCCTGAAGTGTGTCTACAATGCACACAGCGCTGTGCATGCCTATGGCACACAGCGCTGTGCATGCCTATGGCACACAGTGCACTGAGAGCTGAATATCAATGTAGCCTCTGTAATTCAATCAATCAAAGTGTTGAGTAGTGAGATGAGGACATTCATATTACAATTTATGAAACTAAGCTCGGGAATGATTGGACAGCACAGTGGGGACAGGAACAGGAAAATCTCAAGAATGGAGAGCATTATGGTGAATAGAGTTCATGATGATAGTGATGCGCTTTGTGTTCATTTGGTTAGAAAGTAAAAATAAGTGAACATTGAAATGTTATTTATCTCAACCTTAATAGGTAGACATTTTGTGTTAGATTTTATTTCTTTATTTATGTATTTACTTTTGGGGACTAATATACACCATGACCACCTTATTAGGTACGCCTGGTTGTTCATGCAAATAGCTTTGCTCCTCCAAACAGCAGATGATGTGGCTATGACAATATAAAGCATTGCAGACATGGCAAAGAGGTTTAGTTGTTGTTCGAACAAACATCAGTGGTAAGTGGTAAGACAAGTGATCTAAGCGACTTTGCCCCTTAATTGTTGGTGCCAGACGTGGCGGTTCCAACATTTTCTGGTTCAAGCAGCTGCCGTCTTGGGATTTTCACGCACTGCAGCCTCTAGTCTACGGAGAATGGTGCGATAAAAAAAAACATCCAGTGAGCAGCGGTTCAATGGGGAAAAACACCTTGTTAATCAGAGAGGTCAGAGGAGAATGGGCAGACTTGTTCAAGCTATCAGAAAGGCCACAAAGGCTCGAATAACAACTCTTTACAACAGTGGTGTGCACAAGGACATCTCTGAACGCGTAACGCAGGGAATCTTGAAGCGGATGGGCTGCAGCAGCGGAACACCATGCCAGATTCGACTCTGTTCAGCTAAGAACAGGGAGATGAGGCTACAGTTAGCACGTGGTAACCAAAACTTGATGATTGGAGATTGGAAGAAACGTCGCCTGGTCTGACGAATCTCAATTTCTGCTGCAACATGTGGATGGCAGGCTCAGAATTAGGCGTAAACAGTATGAATCCATGGATCCATTCTGCTTTGTGTCAACTGTGCAGGCTGGTGTCGGTGGTGCCCCAGCAACCCTGATCAATGTTGCTGACCATGCGCATCCCTTTATGGCCACAGTCTACCATTTTTCAAATGGATATTTCCAGCAGGATAGTGCACCACGTCACAAAGCACGCATCGCCTCAAGCTGGTTCCACAAACATGACAGTGACTTGAGTTTGCTCCAATGGCCTGCACAGCCCCCAGATCCTCAATCCATTAGAGCAGCTTTGGGAAGAGGTGGAACACGATGTTCGCAGCATGAATGCGTGGCGGAAAAGTCAGCAGGAACTGCTTGATGCTATTGAGTCACCACCTTTTTTAACCCATGCCGCAAAGAATTCAGGCTGTTCTGGAGGCATAAGGGGGTGCTACCCGGTACTAGATAAGTGTCCCTAATAAAGTGGCTGCTGAGTGTACATGCACACACACTATAATATCCATGTAATAAATGAATCCTTCATTTTAAATATATGGGGGTTCTTGTAAGAGATCAACACACCTAATAGCAGATATGGTGGATTTCTATTATCATATTGCAGTACTTTCTCCAAACTGTAGTCTTATTTTTGTACTCAATTGTGGCTTTGCAGAGGTTGTCATAAAAGAGTAATTTTCTACCTAAGCCAATGAAACGCCTGCAATGCTGCATTGTAAACAAGCATGTCTCGTCTGGTTAAACGTTTCTGCGGTTTGGGACGCCTCAGCACATCATTCGCCTGTAATGCATTAAACGTCCCCACGCCCTGAACAATAAATCGGTTTGCCGCAAACAAAAATGCCAGTAAAGTGAAATCAGGAAAGGATAGCCTTCCCAAGCACCTCCATTTTAACTAATTGGCCTGTGGCAGCATTTGCATAGAACCCGCTCAGCATTCAGACTTGTGTTTTCCAAGAGATCTTTAAATCACATGCTGATAAGTGGCTTTTTAATCATAATTTTATGAACAAACGCAGCATTTATTGAAAGGCCGGGTGGAGTAGAAAGCGCGGACCATGCTGGGATGGAATATGTTGTGTTACGATCGCCTGGCTCTAGACAACGTAACAAAAATGGAGACTGCACATGGGTGCCAATAAAGAAATATTTAATACAAAAATAGTTGATTAACAGAAAGGTTGACTGGTAGGATAACAAGTAAATGGCAATGGAACACCAACGGCTGCTGGTCAAACGAGGAAGACCTCGATCCATGGGCATGGCGCACTCTTGTAGCCCCAGGGGTAATCAATGGAATCATCCACACCTGGCGACTCATCTGGAAGAAAAGAAGAAGGTAGCCCACCAGGGCAACACAGGAAACAGCACCCCCTATAGTTCTCCACGGGGATCATCACAGTTGGCATACCGGTAATTACTTGATGGCTGGCTAACAAAGGCAAGGGCTGTGATATTACTGTTTTACGGAATAATGGTGGACAGTTAAAAGGCTTTCACCTCCAATTGATCCAAATAATCAAGGTACGCCTGTTTCATTCAAACGAGATGTTACATCCCTGAAACTTGATGCGGTCGTGAAGCAAGGTGCCACACTCCTAATGTTAAATAATTATACCCGCTAATTTAAATGAATTTGCTTGCTAAGTGCAATCTTTAAGTACAGCCCCAGCAAATTTAAATGCCTCGGTAATTAGAAACACATCCTTTGAGACCAGTTTGGTTTAACAGGATCAAGCTGTTTTGATTGAACCCACTGAACTGACTTTTGTTAACAAAAATGCAGAGACGAGAATAGGTCATAATATTAGACATGCACCTTAAGGCCATGTGCAAGAAACATGCTTTTGTTGGGAATTTCTTTATAAGTAATTTGCTTTATAAACGATTAGGGTATATAACTAACTGCTTGTAATGAGTGCATTTGCATATAAATATACATATTACATACACAGTATGCGGTATTAACATCTCTGTTTCATGTCTATAAAACCTTTTTCATTTGACTCACTTCTGAATGGACTTGTAGGTGCAGGCACATTTTTTTGCATGTCACTTAGTTGCTTCGACTTTTAAAGGGCAAGCCGGTGCATTTCCGCTGAATTTTAATGGCACAAATTCATGGACTGTTTATGATCTCTGTAACCAAGGAAACTACAGGGCTGTACATTCAAACCTCATCACAGGGGCTGTTTTAAGAGCTTTCACATGCATACTTTTTCTGTATCTTCAAGGAAGTACATTATAACTATTGGTCACCGAATGAGAACTGTAATAATTGGTAGTACAGACGCTGATGTCAAGCAATTTGACCCCATGCTCAATTTTTCAGGGAACATGGGACATTGAATGAGTTGTTTAAAAAATAAGGGTTTCTCTGCTCAGGGAGAGATTTAGATTAGAGCATAGTGCTCATCCTCTTCTCTGACTTAGTGTGACAGATTGCACAAAACAAGAGGCCTACACAAGATATACTAAAATGGCATTGAACAAACCTAGCACGTGCCACTGTTGTCCATATATCCATATATCCATATATACTAAGCCTGTAGATGGTGCTACCACACCAGGACAGATTGATATAGTGAGGCTACATATTGATATATGATGTAATTGTGGGAGTCGCAGCTGATCATATGACGGCCCCTAGTTGGCCGCGATACTATACTGTCCGTTCTCTCCAAACAAATTTTTTTATTTGCTCACTGTTTTGTGCAAAGGTACCCAGGTTTGCCAACTGAAAAGAGTTTTTGGTATTTTCGCATCAAACCGTAAATTGGGATATGTTATTTTTTAAATTTTATTTTATTTTCTGAATGAGACCATCTAGAATTGCAGTTGATCCTCGGGTATGGCACTCACAGGGTATGGCACTCACAGAGTATGGCACTCACAGGAGTGTCTGGAGTTTGACAGTAGCCTTTTCAGCAGTTTCCTATTAGGATTGCCAAGAATAACTCTACAGAGAATATTGTTCTTGTCTTGGCTGTCAGGAATATAATTTTAGAGTAAAAGAGATTGGAAGCTCAATAGTATCATTCATCAGGGTTGTGGTAAATGGTGATATTTAACTGTTGCTGAATGGAGAAATATTTTTCTGTGCTCTTAACAAAAGGTGTTTTCCTCTATTTTCAGGAACATATTTGCAGTATATTTATGTATTGGACTGTTATTGGTCTCTTTCCAAAATATTTTACCTCCAGTTGCATTTTGCTATATAATTTAAACTATAGCTATGTGTGGAAACGTAGACCAAGGTTGGTTAAAATGCTGTTCAGCTTTGGTTCCTTTGATTGTGTGTGCCATTATGTATATGTTATACAACCACATAACCACACACATGCACACACATGCACACAAAGAATAAACCAGGAATATCATTTTTTTTCTGAAATAATGAAAATGCTATCTATATTTTAAAGCTGTTTAAAGCTCTAGGAGATTTTCACATTGGAATCGAGAGATTGTATGTAGTTCAAAATTAATCACTAGGTATTTCTTCCTACAGATAATCATGCCTTATGTATTCATGGTAGCTGTGGTTTATCAGTGTAATCTTGTATTATCTTCTTCTGGAATCTGCATAATAAGCTCAGTTTTATCCTCAATTACGTCTATGTTAGAAGGTCATTGTGTCCTTCCAACTGCATTTTCACAAAATCACTTGGAACAGTGTCAAATAGTGTGTTGTTGGGCACATGTAAACTATGTGTAAAATGTGATTATGAGATTATGTTCTTGTTTTTGTATGATGATGATGTATATTTTTGGGGGACAGATGAGGAATCACAATAAATCCAGAGAAAATCACAATAAATGTTCTTGAGATGGAACATAATTTTTTCTTGAGATGGAACATAATTTTAGATACCTTAGAATATTTATTTATTTATTTATTTAAGTGTCCCTGGCATTAAGATGATATTCAATCTGCTGTTTCTTTAGCCTAATAGTTTTCATATTTCATATTTATATTTGTATTCTCTAGTTACTGTACCTCTCAGTGGCTCTCACAGTAGTAAACAAAATCAGGACGGCATGTTCAAATGTATTATTTGGCAACAGAAACATACCATTTTCCCCACAACCTTTCTGTTTAAACATCTCCATTTAGGTAGGGGTAGGGGGAGGAGGGGGAGGTGGATGTCAGAACAGCTCCAGACCCAGAATAGCTTTAAGCCGTCGCTATTCTCTGTGGAGTAGTTTACCTCACACTGAACCTGCAGGCAAGTGCCTTATACCTCAGACACCTCTCTGTCATGAATAATGGCATGTGCTGTTGTGAGTGTTGTTTTTGTACGGCGTACAACACTGAAGGGAGCGGTACCCCAGGGTAAGCCCTTTCGACTACTCCGCATTCCAGGAGTTCAGAAGCGTGGAAACCCCCCCCCCCCCCCCTAAACTTATTCCATGGGTTCTAATACTTATTGAAAATTGAATCCGTTTCTGAATGACTGCTCACTCGTATAACTGTCATATTATTCATGTAATACCTCTGCGCCATATATAGGTTATGAACGTGGGCTCGAAGCAAGGCCTTTTTACAGCCTGTGGAAGATTAATGATCATTGGTCCCACTCCCGATTAATGATCATTGGTCCCACTCCCAATTAATGGTATTCCATCACACGTCGGTGTCTTTGGCGTTAAACAGTGTGCCCGACGTTAAGCTGCGGACAACGCCTTTCCTGTTACCTCATGCAAGCTCACAGCTTTCCCGGTTAACGTCTTATTTATTTATTTTTTGCTTCTTGCACCACTCTTTACATGATTTATTCTTTACAGGGCCATATATAAACCATAAAGGACCAAATGTAAATCTTCTTTTTTTTTTTTTGCCACAGGAGAAGGAGAGACTCTACGTCGAGCTGAAGCACATCCTGGCCCGTCAGCCGGGACCGGAGGTTGCCGAGCAACTTCAGATCTACCAGCAGACACTGAGGGAGAAGACGAAACAGCTCAAGGTGCTCTGCGGCTTCCATCTTTGCTATTCCCGTCGTTATTTTAGACTCACCCTGACCATCAGTAGAGAAAGCTCTTAGTGTGGCGGCGCAACACAGAATAGTTGTTTTCTCCTGCCTCCGTCCTTAAGGGCCGTCTTGCCCAGGTTTTTATAGGTGCGTAAATCATTACTTGGTTGTAACAGTTGAATTGGTTCGCTTACATGAATAATTAGTTCTCCCGCCTATTTAAGGGCCCAAACCGGAATGAAATATGGCAAAGTCACGGACATTTGGGATTTCAGATGTAACCCCAGCAGTGAATTTTGTTCAGTGCCAACTTCTTATTCATATGTCATTTAAATGAAATAGAAAGAAAAAGTCACAAGCAGAACTTGCTTTGCTCCAACTAACCTTGGCATGATCAGGATGTAGAATTTTCTAAATTTTTCAAATATGCTGGAGGAGTCATACAGTATAAATAAGTATAGAGAATCTGGTATTCTTTCTGCAGTCCGCAGCACGTAACTGTATATGCTCGTGACACATAATGATTAGTAATGCCCAGAGGTAAAGCCATTCCAAGCTGACTTTACTGATAATTTATTGCCAAGCTTAATTAGACGTATACCCTAGGCACCATTGGCTACGGTTTAGCTAAACAAGCTCACAGCAGTGCAAAACTAATACTAACATGCAATAAATATAATTTGAACCAAAAATAGCTATTGCTTGAGTGTAGCTTCTCTCCAGGAGCTGGAACTAAAATGCAAAAATACTGCTGATGAGTCCATTTTAAAACATTTTGAAAGTATCAAAAATGAACGCCATCATGACCTCATATCAGCCTTCATTTTTCCATATTTCAGTTTGTATTTTGAGCGTCGAAAACAACTTGTGTCTTCGTGTGCGTGTAAAGCAATCGAACATATTGGATATTGATTAAATGCATTTGATTTTAGTTATTGATTGGTTGATCTTTCCTGGCTGACCGTGACGTGCTTGAGTGGCTGACTGTTGCTCTAGCAATCGTTGAGCCGTCGGCGTGCATGGGCTTTGGTCCGCGTTGGTGCGCCAGTTCTCGCTGTTTGCGTCTCTCATTTCCCCCGTTAACCCCAAGCCAGTTAATTAACGGCGGGCCGAGACCTAACCGACCTTATCAGGATCAAGAGACGTCGCCGCGCTCCGCCTTAATGATCTATTTTACTCTGCCGGTTTGACTGGCACGCACAGCTTGTGTGGAGATGTAGTGCGCGGTCGCCGTTCACAGACCCACCGCAACAGGATCTCCTGTCAGTACCGCCACACCGGGGACACGCCAGGTCCTACTTAGCGTGCGTGCCGCGGCTGAGCGGAGCGACGCACCGTGGCATACGACAGACGAGTCGATCGGGGCGGTCCGAACGCGGCGTTCCGGCTGGGAGTGTCTCGTCGCTAACAGAGCGCGTAGCGAAGCCCCGACGCCTGGTTCGCCGCCAGTCCCGCGGGCTCGTCCGGACGCGACGGCGTATCTGACATAGCCCCGCCCATCACACGAAAGCCACTTTCCTGCAGGATGAGCGTCGGGGGGCAGTGGAGTGCCGTGGAGTGCCGTGGAGCCCCTACGGTCTAGGCCTGGAGGCTCGCTGTATGAGCCCTGCTGGGATGACGCGTGGCGTCTAGAGCCGGGAGACCAGCGGACGCCCACGCGCTCACCCAGGCTCTCTCTGCAAGAGTAATGGCACAGAACCCTACCGAGACGGCATCTGCACTGCCATTGCTGTACTGCTGGCACGACCACACATGCTACTTGCCTGGGACTCTCACAGCTAGACCTGCTTTTTCATCATCACCGGTGACAATATGACATTCAGCATAGTTAAGTTACCAGGCCAGCTCTGTTCAGTGCAATGCAACACAATGTCTTTGCACCTTTTACAAGAGATTCTGACATTTTGCCGGTAATACATTTGTGATGTGTGAGAGGTTTCCTTCATGGCACAGAATACATGGCCTGTTTTATATGTACTGTATGTATGAATTCAGCTTTAACGGTATTTATTTTCTAATTCTATTATAATAGTATTTAATTCATGTTATGGTATTTCTGACAAGTTAATATTGAATTACCACTGATACTAGTAATGCAATATTAACTGGATACAAATGGCATAATTGCAAGGTTTCATCTACTACTGTATTTGATTTAATTTAATGCCCAGAATATATTTATTTAGCTCATTTTATATGTACTCTACAGCATCTGTGCACATATGAATGAAGCTTTTACAATATTTATTTCCAGTGAAATTAAATATTGTAGCATGCGTATCATATTAATATTAATATTTCATTACTAGTATCAGGGGTTTGGATTTTGAAGATGCAGTATAGAATTCAGATAACATGTGGAGGGGGAGGTGCAGTCTCAAGAGGTCATAGCTGTTGAGAGTTAGATCCCTTCGGAGTACAATTTGTCGTTATTTAAATGCTAAAAGAGAAGCCGGGATCGGTGGTTTGTATCTTTTGGATGGACGAGAGTAAAACAAACTTAATGGTAAGGAGTAAATGATCCCAAACGGTACTCCAGCACCTTGGTTCTGTGGCTCCAGTGAGCAGCTTTCCCAAACGGTACTCCAGCACCTTGGTTCCGTGGCTCCAGTGAGCAGCTTTCCCAAACGGTACTCCAGCACCTTGGTTCCCTGGCTCCAGTGAGCAGCTTTCCCAAATGGTACTCCAGCACCTTGGTTCCGTGGCTCCAGTGAGCAGCTTTCCCAAATGGTACTCCAGCACCTTGGTTCCGTGGCTCCAGTGAGCAGCTTTCCCAAATGGTACTCCAGCACCTTGGTTCCGTGGCTCCAGTGAGCAGCTTTCCCAAATGGTACTCCAGCACCTTGGTTCCGTGGCTCCAGTGAGCAGCTTTCCCAAATGGTACTCCAGCACCTTGGTCCCGGGGCTCTAGTGAGCAGCTCCTCCAAATGGTACTCCAGCACCTTGGTTCCGTGGCTCCAGTGAGCAGCTCCTCTCTGCCCACACCTTGAATAGGACACACTGCTTCTGCCTCCACCTCCACAGGAATTAGCGCACCAGAATGGACAACTTTCTCTCTCTCCCCGTGTGACTAAACCAATGGATCACAGATCCAGGGAATAATAATCAACCGGCAAGGAAACTCAGGCATATAAGACGATATAGAGCTAATTGTCCGAAACAATCCCTTGCAATGGAGAAAAAAAAACTAGCAGTTAATCTAAATTGAATGTTTTGTGAAAATTTCTGTAATGAAGTTCAGGTGCAGTAAGATATTGAGCATGAATTATAGAATCTAAATGATTGGCAGGAGTGTACAGTGATAAATAGAAAGATTTGCTTTTTGAGCATGTGGCCATCAATTATATGTTTTTTTTCCCCTACCGTTTTGTGTTGCCAGGCATTGTCGTCTGAACTGAGCATGTGCGAGGCTCAGACGCAGGAGTACAAATACCAGATTGAGAGATTGGATCACGAGCTGCAAAATGTCAAGAAGAAGTACCTCGCTCAGAAGCGCAAAGAGCAGCATTCCAGGTAAGATCGCTGCAGTGCAAACTGATGGTCATTTCAGGACCTTGACACCGATTGACCGAAGTGCGCGGGGGCTTCAAAGGCCAGAGTTTGCGTGCGATATGGCTGAGGTTGACCTTCAGTATCTCCAATGAGCAGACGCCAAAAAGGGCTTTTGGCATCCTGAAAATGATTCCTCAAATGTAACTTTCCTGAGGATCAAACGTGCAACTCGTGAAGACTAAATTCAGTGAGCTGGAAAATTGGAGACCTGTCGCTCAGTGCTCCAGCTTTGAGTTTGATCCAATGTAATCTTTGTGCAGAAGATGATACGCTAATAAATGTTCAACAGCATTTTGTTGTATAAACAAATGGACAAGTGTCTTTAGAAATGTTCCATTCATATGATTCTTTACCAGTAAAAGTGTAACGCTGCTCCTCGTACTCCTGACCAATCAAAATCACGACTTTATGAGTCATCATCAGTTAAAAAGACATTATAAATAACGAGGTTGCTACAGTAGCAGCACAATACATATTTAATCATATACATTTTCTTAGAATATTGCTTTTAGTTGGGTTTGCAATCCTATTATCCTCTCCTCCATACATTCTGTCTTTGAACCTCCTAGATGGGGGGGGGGAAAAAATATTGCCAGAAAAAACAATTCAACAGATATTGGGGGCAGAGGTGGCTATTTTAATGCTTTTTATCTACCAACCCCCCTCCTCCCCATCATCCCCCCCCCCCACACACACACACACTCTTGTTTACACATGACCATGTATATACATACTAATAAATTCACCCGCTAGATAGCACAGCATTTATCATGAAATCTGTAACAAACAAAAAAAAAGAGCTTCTGGCTTCAGACGACTAGCTACAAATATGTAACTGGAACAGCCCTTTATCTGAGATTATACTTTAGCAAGCTAGCCATAATCAAGGAGAGATTTATATACAGTGTCTCTGCTTTTTTTTCCTGTCTAAACTGGACACCAATGAGCCTCTTTCTTCTCTGTCTAAACTAGAAACCAGTGAGCCTCTTTCTTCCCCGTCTAAACTAGAAACCAGTGAGCCTCTTTCTTCTCTGTTTAAACTATAAACCAGTGAGCCTCTTTCTTCCCTGTCTAAAATAGAAACCAGTGAGCCTCTTTCTTCTCTGTCTAAACTATAAACCAGTGAGCCTCTTTCTTCTCTGTCTAAACTAGAAACCAGTGAGCCTCTTTCTTCTCTGTCTAAACTAGAAACCAGTGAGCCTCTTTCTTCCCCGTCTAAACTGGAAACCAGTGAGCCTCTTTCTTCTCTGTCTAAACTAGAAACCAGTGAGCCTCTTTCTTCTCTGTCTAAACTAGAAACCAGTGAGCCTCTTTCTTCTCTGTCTAAAATAGAAACCAGTGAGCCTCTTTCTTCTCTGTCTAAACTAGAAACCAGTGAGCCTCTTTCTTCTCTGTCTAAACTAGAAACCAGTGAGCCTCTTTCTTCCCCATCTAAACTAGAAACCAGTGAGCCTCTTTCTTCCCTGTCTAAAATAGAAACCAGTGAGCCTCTTTCTTCTCTGTCTAAACTAGAAACCAGTGAGCCTCTTTCTTCTCTGTCTAAACTAGAAACCAGTGAGCCTCTTTCTTCCCCGTCTAAACTAGAAACCAGTGAGCCTCTTTCTTCTCTGTTTAAACTATAAACCAGTGAGCCTCTTTCTTCCCTGTCTAAAATAGAAACCAGTGAGCCTCTTTCTTCTCTGTCTAAACTATAAACCAGTGAGCCTCTTTCTTCTCTGTCTAAACTAGAAACCAGTGAGCCTCTTTCTTCTCTGTCTAAACTAGAAACCAGTGAGCCTCTTTCTTCTCTGTCTAAACTAGAAACCAGTGAGCCTCTTTCTTCCCCGTCTAAACTGGAAACCAGTGAGCCTCTTTCTTCTCTGTCTAAACTAGAAACCAGTGAGCCTCTTTCTTCTCTGTCTAAACTAGAAACCAGTGAGCCTCTTTCTTCCCTGTCTAAAATAGAAACCAGTGAGCCTCTTTCTTCTCTGTCTAAACTAGAAACCAGTGAGCCTCTTTCTTCTCTGTCTAAACTAGAAACCAGTGAGCCTCTTTCTTCTCTGTCTAAACTAGAAACCAGTGAGCCTCTTTCTTCCCCATCTAAACTAGAAACCAGTGAGCCTCTTTCTTCCCTGTCTAAAATAGAAACCAGTGAGCCTCTTTCTTCTCTGTCTAAACTATAAACCAGTGAGCCTCTTTCTTCTCTGTCTAAACTAGAAACCAGTGAGCCTCTTTCTTCTCTGTCTAAACTAGAAACCAGTGAGCCTCTTTCTTCCCCGTCTAAACTAGAAACCAGTGAGCCTCTTTCTTCTCTGTCTAAACTAGAAACCAGTGAGCCTCTTTCTTCTCTGTCTAAACTAGAAACCAGTGAGCCTCTTTCTTCCCCGTCTAAACTAGAAACCAGTGAGCCTCTTTCTTCTCTGTTTAAACTATAAACCAGTGAGCCTCTTTCTTCCCTGTCTAAAATAGAAACCAGTGAGCCTCTTTCTTCTCTGTCTAAACTAGAAACCAGTGAGCCTCTTTCTTCTCTTGTCTAAACTAGAAACCAGTGAGCTAGTACGCCTTCTATGAAGATTACAATTGCAGCAATTTCTGAGACATTTTCCATTACAGGTATTTTTGCTGAGTATATTGCTCATTATAAGATAAAACATTAGGACTAATGGAGAAATAGACAGTTGTACATTATTTTTTTTTCTTTCTCAAGTTACTACAGCAACGGTGAGAGGTAGCAACGCACTTTGAACTTTTGTATGTAATAGCATAATACACATATCTGTGTGTGTGTGTGTGTGTGTGTGTGTGTGTGTGTTTAGATGTATGTATCTGTGTATATAAATGTATTTCTATAATATCCAGGACTGAGGAGTATGGGTGACAGAAACACCATTATGTTTCTCAGTAGATAATTTGTGACTCCATTGTCACAGACACAAATACTATTTATAAATTGAGAGCCGATAACCACATCATATACTGACAGCAAACATTTCTTGGAAAGTTTTAAAATACCATGGAATAAGCCCCTGGCTAGGAAAGTAAGTTAACTTGAGTAAGTTTTCCAATATTGATTTTCATAGCCATGCTGCAGTCTCTGCATGGTGCTCAGACATATTTGAAGATACATTGGGGAAAATGCTGTGTCATAGATTCAGTTGACAGTTATTCTTAACCTTAACTGAAAGACACAAACATGTTGCTTTTTTCTTTGAAAACACTGACTGGGATTCACTCAATATTTGTCCTTGACTAACAATTAAAAGCAATAGTTATTTTCAGATAGTTTGGCAAGTTGAGCTATCACTAAAGCAGTGGTGCCCAACCCTGCTCCTGGAGATCTACCGCCCTGTAGGTATTCATTTCAACCTTCATTTTGCACCCCTGGTTCTACTATTTAGCAGCTCAAGGAGATCTCTTGCTGTTGAATGAGGTGTGCTTTGTTAGTGTTGGAGGGAAAACTTACTGGACAGTTTGTGAAGAAAAGCAGTGACTCTTGTCATTCCTGTATTTTTTCATTAATTTGTCCGATTGCTGAACTTATCAGTCTGTATTTATTTAAATCATGAGCCAAAATGAAGGACAAATGTTCATTGATGTAACTGCAGTGTGCACAGAGAAAGTACAGAGCCCACCTTTGAAAGTGGCCACAGATTGGACGGCTGCTTTGAGACCGTTTCTGCCATCTGGGGAACTAATGTGATTTTTTTCCCTTTCCTGTGGCTCTGAAAGAACTCCCTGGATGTTTTCACTGGCAGTGTTTCGGGCGTCGGGGCGGACACGGCGGCCTGTGAGCCTCTGACACTAACTTTGCCAAAGCTTGTCATTGCAGAGCATTTCCTCAGGAAACAAAAAAAAACTAAACAAAAAAATACATTGGAAAAACAAACTGAAACATGTTAGTTCAAAAACACAATAAATGAAAGTATGCCTTGATAACGAGTATAGCAGGTGCACTATCAAAAACATGACCATTTAAAATAAATGCTTGTCAGTGTGATGTTTTGAATATTAATTTCACTCTGCAGTAACTTAGTGCCCCCCCCCCCCCAAAAAAAATACTGTTATTGAACGGAAACAGCCAGTTAACAAGTATTTTTTTTGTTTCGAATTCCACAAAATTCACACAAAAAAACACTGTGGCATCATTTTCATTATTTTCCAGTGAATTGGCTAAAAGGATGAAAAGCCTGCTCTGACTGTAGAAAAGCCTGCTCTGACTCTGTAGAAAAGCCTGCTCTGACTCTGTAGGAAAGCCTGCTCTGACTCTGTAGAAAAGCCTGCTCTGACTCTGTATAAAAGCCTGCTCTGACTCTGTATAAAAGCCTGCTCTGACTCTGTATAAAAGCCTGCTCTGACTCTGTAGGAAAGCCTGCTCTGACTCTGTAGAAAATCCTGCTCTGACTCTGTAGGAAAGCCTGCTCTGACTCTGTAGAAAAGCCTGCTCTGACTCTGTAGAAAAGCCTGCTCTGACTCTGTAGAAAAGCCTGCTCTGACTCTGTATAAAAGCCTGCTCTGACTCTGTAGAAAAGCCTGCTCTGACTCTGTAGAAAAGCCTGCTCTGACTCTGTAGAAAAGCCTGCTCTGACTCTGTATAAAAGCCTGCTCTGAGTCTGTATAAAAGCCTGCTCTGACTCTGTATAAAATCCTGCTCTGACTCTGTATAAAAGCCTGCTCTGACTCTGTAGGAAAGCCTGCTCTGACTCTGTAGAAAAGCCTGCTCTGAGTCTGTATAAAAGCCTGCTCTGACTCTGTATAAATGCCTGCTCTGAGTCTGTATAAAAGCCTGCTCTGACTCTGTAGGAAAGCCTGCTCTGACTCTGTAGGAAAGCCTGCTCTGACTCTGTATAAAAGCCTGCTCTGACTCTGTATAAAAGCCTGCTCTGACTCTGTATAAAATACTGCTCTGAGTCTGTATAAAAGCCTGCTCTGACTCTGTATAAAAGCCTGCTCTGAGTCTGTATAAAAGCCTGCTCTGACTCTGTAGAAAAGCCTGCTCTGACTCTGTAGAAAAGCCTGCTCTGACTCTGTATAAAAGCCTGCTCTGACTCTGTATAAAATACTGCTCTGAGTCTGTATAAAAGCCTGCTCTGACTCTGTATAAAAGCCTGCTCTGACTCTGTATAAAAGCCTGCTCTGAGTCTGTATAAAAGCCTGCTCTGACTCTGTATAAAAGCCTGCTCTGACTCTGTATAAATGCCTGCTCTGAGTCTGTAGAAAAGCCTGCTCTGACTCTGTAGAAAAGCCTGCTCTGAGTCTGTATAAAACCCTGTTCTGACTCTGTAGAAAAGCCTGCTCTGAGTCTGTATAAAATACTGCTTGCTTTGCTGCTTTTATAGCCCTCATTAGCATATGTTAGTTGCAAGCCACACTTTCTACATTCTTAATCACCAGGCAGAAAATCTTTCAGGTTTTAAAGCACCAATTACAGTAAAGTCAATCGATAATGACAGGTTTTAGACGAGACTAAATGACTTTAATGAATTTTAAAAGGTGGCATAAATAATGCAGGGCTTGGATGGATAATTATCACTGGCTATCCAGTGTTTAAACGGACGGACCGGGTGTGGAAATGTCCCTTCCTGTGGCACGGATGAGGTGCGTTGCCTTGCGCGCAGACAGGACGTGTGAATCAGCAGCGGTTTAATTGCTACCTTAGCAACAACAACAAGAAAGGGCCGGCGTGGACAGCGCAAACTGATTTCCGTAACAGCGGCCATAAGACTGTTCTGAATATGTGAATTAAGACATACCTTAAGAAACACCGTCCCCATTCTCCACTGGCTTTTTATTTTCTTTTTCAGTGATTCGCAATGCAAGCGGTGATTTCTGTTGTGTTCTCATTGGCTTTTCTCTCCCTGCTTGATGTGCTCACAGAGCATGGAGCCCATCTCATCAGAAAAACAACATTTTCTCTCCCTGCCTCCTCGTTCACCTCCATTGATTCCTTGGAAAAGCCGCTGGAGTTGGCCAAGTAGAACCTAATATCACCCCGACACACGTGCCTTATTCCATCTCATTTAAGATGCATTTTAAAAAGGATATTTCATTTTGCGTCGAACGTACGCACCTCCGCGCGTTCGCTTTTGAAAACTGCTTACAATATAGAAACTGTCAGACATAAACAAGCGTGTGAAGGAAAGATGGACGTCACCATCAGTTCCTGGTGCACTGAAGGGAAGTACATGTCTTTATAGAGGAATAGCCCCTTCTGGATTTCTGCATAATTTGGATTTGTCTGTTGGTATTGTACAATACTTCCAGACAAGCATTGTACATTACCAGCAGACATATCTTTATAGAGGAGTAGCCCCTTCTGGATTTCTGCATAATTTGGATTTGTCTGTTGGTATTGTACAATACTTCCAGACAAGCATTGTACATTACCAGCAGACATATCTTTATAGAGGAGTAGCCCCTTCTGGATTTCTGCATAATTTGGATTTGTCTGTTGGTATTGCACAATGCTTGTCTGGAAGGAAATGTCATAGTGCCCTTACCCGTTTCATTTAGGATTAGCAAATCATTGCAAAGAATATTACAAACAGATCACAGTGTTACATTGCCTTCATTTACAACCGCCTCACTTTTCTTTGTTGGATTTATGATTGCGGTCTTTCCCAACATCCCATCTTCTTCCCGCATTCATGCATTTATAATTTCAGACTGCTGCACGGAGAGTTGCTCTTATTTGTAAGAGCAACTCTGCATGATATTGAAAAATCGTCTGTTTCGGAAACCTTCCAAATCCTTGGGGTTCCTGTCCAGACATGTACTGTTTGTGGAACTGTTTCACACTGCAGAATGTATGATTAGTTCAGACATGTTGAATTTCAGCGAGTTCCTATCTGTGAAGAATACACGTGTTGCTATATATGGAACCCCGCTGCTTATTCTGCTCTTGTTGAATGGAAACATGGTTCTTGTTCATGGAAGCAATGTGCAACAATACCCCAAGTCAAAACGATGAAACGGGCCGTTTTTATAGCACTGTTACAGGCATCAGTGTGTACACAGTGGACACACTACCTTGCTTATAATGTGTAGCTTATTCCACAAGACACTATCTGCAAGACTTGTAAATCTCCCATTGAACCAAAGCTAACCGCTAACCGCTATCCACAACTGGGCTTCGTAGCCCCAGAGGATACGCAGTGACAAGAAGCTTAGTTTGGAAACTGCAGACAAACTGCTGTGTCCTCAGAGAAAAGGCTAGAGTAATGGAGCTAATGCTACAATGGGCCATGCACATGTGCTTTCTTTCCCCAAGTGAAATGGTACTGAACCAGTAGTTTGTTGAAAAGAAAGAAAAAAAACTCATATAGAACGGTACGGTCATTTTTTCAATCCATTCATTTAATTGAATTTATCTTCCTGAATTTAAGTGGAATGGTATGAATGAGAGGGAAAAAAAGAAACATTCAACGATGTTAATTGGAATTATTCTTCGTGGAACACTTTAAGTGAAGTATGGCGATACTTTGGATCTTGAGTACGGGAGAGAGAGCCCCACAAGGCCTGAATGAACATGTCCATTACTGCGTCTACAATAGATATGTATTGATATTTAAAAGATGTCTACATATGGTTGCGCATAAGAAAAGACGTAAGTGTGTCATTTTTTTTTTACACTTTTACAAGATTAGTTGGGGCATTTGCGCTTTGTTGTCTTTGTCTATGAATAGGCAAAACACTGTTAGATATGTCTGTTTGACAGTGACTTGTGTGTCTGCCCCTTTGCCATGAATTAATGATGTAAATTAGTAGCGCTTGCATGGAGGTTACTGTTCAAAAGACAGACAAATTACAATGAAGGCAGACTCCTGTCATCGATTGGCTGTACCTGCTATGGCCAACAACAACATCTACGTGAAATAATTAATTTCATCCCATTCAAGGAGTTCTGTTGATTTATAAAAAAAAAATTCTGTTCATGTTTCCCCACTTAAGTCTTTAATAAGCAACCACCATAATTCATCAGGGGTCATTGAAACAGCTCAGAGTAACACACTGTATTTACTGTGTTTGAACGAAGGGAAGCCGATTCTTTAGGACCTTTTTTCTGTAGTTCCAAGTGGGGTTTCCTGTCAGTGAACAGAGTGCCTTAAGACAACAAGGCTCCCGTTTTGGCACATCTGTTTCTAATGGAGAATGTTGTGTATGTGAGTTCATATTTGAAAAGAACACATTACCAAGAGGTTGAAAGATAAAAAATGAAGAAACATTAGCAGCAAATCTTTCTGCTTCATTGTAGATGATGTTGACTCAGTATTTATAATTTGCGGTAAATGTCCCCAGTAGCGTATATTTGCACAACTCCATTAAATATCCAGGGTCTTAAAGATTTAATTAAAGCAGCGGCACTATTCATCTTAGTTATGGCCCTGAATTTTCAGCAACCCGATTGCCACCGCTGAAATCCACTGCGTGATTCTGTAACGGCTCTAGTTTAACACAGAACTACCACAGCTGAAATCCACTGCGTGATTCTGTAACGGCTCTAGTTTAACACAGAACTACTGCCGCTGAAATCCACCGCGTGATTCTGTAACAGCTCTAGTTTAACACAGAACTACCGCCGCTGAAATCCACCGCGTGATTCTGTAACAGCTCTAGTTTAACACAGAACTACCGCCGCTGAAATCCACCGCGTGATTCTGTAACGGCTCCAGTTTTACACAGAACGACATAATTGCATGTGATTAATTAGAAGAAGAGAAACCAATCATCATGAGTTTGGTTCAACCCAGCAAATTATTGCACTAAATGAAGAGATTCAGTTCAGGAACTCTTACTGGGATGATTCAAACAACCCAGTGGGAGGACTGCTAACGGCTGCATCGGCTCCATGCTGCTGGAGGACTAAATTGCAGGCTGTTTAAATGCACAGCGCTCTACTCCGGGAACTCATTTTTCCTCTCTAATTCAAATTAGCCAAATGTGGCGCAATAAAACTGTATTTCCCACTTCAGTTTGTTAAAGCTTCCAACGAAAAATGAATTATTTTAGAGAGATTTTTGCAAAACCTGGAAAAAGTTAATAAAATGAAGGCTGGGCCGTATTGTGATCTTAGCAGAAAATTAGTGTTGGAGTAATGAATGCAGCTGATGGATAATGTAACTGTAACTGTACATTACATTCTGTAACAAATTCCTAAGTACACCCCACTGTCAATGGCTCCCTGTGCCATTAAAAAAAAAAGACTTAATTTCCTGTGCACTTTTTAATTTTATTTTTCAGCGACATGGATAAATTGAAGGATTTTGTATCTTATAGTTGGTGGGTGAACCCAGCTCGATGCTATCACTTTAAAAGAAGGACAGACAGGGGAAGCCAGGAAAGTTGACATGTGCGCAATAAATTGTATGCAAATGAGGCTACGGATTATTGCATTTTCCCCCTACCCTAGACGTGGTCGTGTTTATGAGCTCTGATGCAAGCATGAGTAAGTAATAAGAAGCGATCAAGCGTAATTTACAACAGCCATGCCTTCGCAAAATTCTTATCAATTGTTTGATGTGTCAGGGTGGCTTACCGGACAAACCTGCAAAGTTTATGGTAAAAAACCAGGCTGTGAACTCCCTTCAAACAATAGAATAGTTGTACATCATCTTCATGTTCTCATATGATCTCATATGTTCTCAAAATGATTTGAAGTCATGGACACAATAGGGAAACAGTGCAGCAATCAACATTACTGACTGAGCTGATACGAAAATACTTGGTTGATTTTGAAAGGAACTCGTGTTCCGATACACTGAAGTGGCAAATTTTCTTGAGGGAAAGCGAAGGCGGATAATTTGTACATTTGTTCTCTACGTGTTTGACTGTTTCACGTTCCTTACTTCCCGGGAACAGTCTGCGCATAACAGTAGTGTTATATCTTCCCGCTAACACACTATATAATTAGAGCTTAAAGGTTTAATGCGACCTTCCATTACAGATAGCTGACAGATCAGCGGCTGATCCTCTATAGGGGTTGCATGTCCTTGGATAAGTAACTGCAGTGCAGGGATCGTTTCACTGCGAGGATTGGGGATTACGGAGTCGGTGTAAACAGTGAATGAGAAGTTACGGGATCTCAGCCTGTGTAGCGAGTCTTTTATTTACTGAATGGTCACTTTTTCCTCAATTCCCTGACCAGCCCTCATAATCGCCATTATGTGTTTTCCAGGCGGGAGGAGGAAGGGGGAGGGGGGGGGGGAGGGGGGTATATACACTACACTGTCATTGTTGTACCCTGTCATAATGGTCAATGTCATAAGGGACAGAAGCAGTTTACACACAGTTATAAAATTGTATTGTATTGTATTGTAAAAAAAAAAAAAATAGCTGTGGGGATCAGTGCACTTTTGGGTTGATCTTATGATTGAGCTTTATGAATAACTAAATATTGATAAAAGTTTAAAATACATGGGTGGCTAATGCGTCCTTATTATTTTTTTATATTATTACTATTCCCCTTACTGTTGAACTATATACATCATAATTGAGCATTTACCATTTTCACAGTTTTGTAAGCAGTTGTTTAGTGGCTTATGTGGTTCACTGTAGGACGGTTTTGAAGGCATGCAGTTTTTTAGTGGCTTATGTGGTTCACTGTAGGACGGTTTTGAAGGCATGCAGTTTTTTAGTGGCTTATGTGGTTCACTGTAGGACGGTTTTGTAAGCAGTTGTTTAGTGGCTTATGTGGTTCACTGTAGGACGGTTTTGCAAGCAGTTGTTTAGTGGCTTATGTGGTTCACTGTAGGATGGTTTTGTAAGCAGTTGTTTAGTGGCTTATGTGGTTCACTGTAGGATGGTTTTGTTTTAAATATAGTGACACAGCAGCTGACTCAGAGATGGGTGTTTTTTTTGTGGGCCCGGTGGACTTGATAAAAATAATTCTAATGACGGGAGAGACAGAGTTTTGCCCTCTAACCCGAAATGTGTGAAGCACCGTATAATCAATCAAGAAACACAATCGCCGCCACAGACCGACCAAATCGTTCTCAAGGGAGCCTCGTGGATTTTTTATTTTTTTTGCAGTTTTAATCCGATGCTAAATTTTCAGCGCTCAGCCCCTGTTTTTTGTTGCTTGAAGCCACCTATTTTTTACACTGCATTCTGTCTGTTTAAATTCATAGTTTCAGGGGAGCCAGGAGAAAGACCAATCAGTATCGCATTTGAAATGGTGTCCTACGCACCCCCTTGGTGGTTCACACAGCACACGTCCAAACAGCACGGCTGCGTGGGGAATGGCCGCCCCAATCACCCGGCACAATCACGGGGCACATTTGTCATGAAAACGTTCTGCAATTACGCAGCCTTATTTGCACCCTTGCAAAAATATATTTAAAAAAAATAAATCCCAGTGCTGCATCAGCAACTCTGTGTTAATAACCCCTCTCAGTAGCAGCCATTTAAGAAGCAGTAAAGGAGAGAAGGAAAATAAACCACCAAAAATGAGCAACGTACAGAATTTCTCAAAACACGGGGAAAAAAAAAGAGCCGACCCGCGGCTTGTGGGGGAGCGCGGCGCCCTTTCCGGGTGCATCTGCTCTGGAGTCGGCGCGTGTCTCCTCGCTGGTGCGCCCATCTGCCACAGTGCTTCCTGTGGACATGGTGTCTGCTCTGGCACTGGGGGTTAGCAGCAGCCTCGCCTGGGGACCGGCGTGACAACACCAGTATCGGGAGAGGCAGAGAGACGTCTCGCTGGGCATGAGGTCACAGGCAGCGCAGAGGGAGTGTTTAACGGAGGACACTCCCCCTTTTTAGGTACTGCAGGGTTGTGTGGGTGCTGGGTTAGGGGCTTTTTTCATTGGCTGTGGAGTGGCATTGCGGCAGCTCCCTCTTTTGGCTGTGCCGGATTGGCACTATTGCTATGGCACTGGCCCCCTCCACCCTGGAAGAGCGAAAGGGCCGCTAGCAGGCGGCTAGCGGCCGCGGCTGTTCAATCGCGTGGGTACGAGGGATAGAGAGGAGCCGGAGGGCCCGGTGTAGCGGCGGCCGGCCAGGATTTCTGCGGCTGGTGTCAGCGGGGTAAAGTCCCCCTCACAGCTGTAGCTCCAGCCCGGTCCCTGGTTCTGGAAGTGTGGCCCAGGGGTACCCCTGAACGTCCCCCACATCTGGGTCAGGGATCCTCCGCAGGGGTTTAGATATGGCCGACCGCTCCCGGTACAGTGGTTGGCCCTGTGTCTCTCCTACTATTCCTCTTTTCAGCTCTGTACCCCCCCCACACACACACACACACACACACACACACTTCTGTTAATTAACCAATGCCTTTAGCTTTGGAGCCATGTACCCCCCCCCCCCCCCCCCCAGAGTGTTTTTAGAGAGTTATTTCTTGAGTAATATCCTCAGTCCTTTGCATGATCCAACTCCCAGAACCGCGATGAAGAGCCTGCTGTTGACGCCTCAAAACAGGAAATAAAACGGCGAGATTTGTTTGTGGCGGAAAAAAACACTGCCGATTTCTCATTTTATATTCTCCGAGAGACAAAGTGAAGATCCGTATCCTGCGTGTAAACTTCCCCTTCGCTTCACATCACAAACGCCCTAATATAGGTCGCCCCTAATGATGGAGCACCGATAGAGAGATCTGGAAACCCCAGGGGTGGGGAAGATCTTGTAACACTAATCCGTGTTTCCCAAACAAGTGTTTAAAATTCTGAGCGCGAAATCCACAAAAGAATAAGCTTTAGCGCCCATTAAAACATTGCAAGCACCCAGAAAAAAGTTACGTTATGATTCACAAAGCACGCACGGCGTGCGGAAAGCATACGCAGCTTCACTACCAGGGAAATGGAGACACGGTGCACTGAGTCATGCATATTTAAACTGCTAACTGCATAAATTTCAGTGCCAAAATGACATGGTTTTTTATAAAAAATTGGGCTCAGTACAGCTAGAACTGCTTGATGACAAAGGTGACATTTCACCTGCTCCTTGTAAATAGTTTTCTGCTGTATTTGAAGTGGGACATGTTTCATTGGACAGAGACGTTATTTAGGCAACTCCAATGACCATGTTACTTGAATAAAAAATCTTTCATTTGAAATTGCCCAATTGTGTGAATTGGGATCAGAAGTCCTAAAGAATAATGAAAGGTTCTGCTGGCCATTTAACTGACCCTGTCTGAGGTCCAACTTTATGCATTATTATTCCTGCACCGTTATTTCTGCACCAAATGAAAACTAATCCGCCGTGAAATAACAGGCAGTTTCCAACTGAATCAGTGCGGGGTCCGCTTTAAACAGGTTCCAACTGAATCAGTGCAGGGTCCGCTCTAAACAGGTTCCAACTGAATCAGTGCAGGGTCCGCTTTAAACAGGTTCCAACTGAATCAGTGCAGGGTCTGCTCTAAACAGGTTCCAACTGAATCAGTGCGGGGTCCGCTTTAAACAGGTTCCAACTGGATCAGTGCAGGGTCCGCTTTAAACAGGTTCCAACTGAATCAGTGCAGGGTCCGCTTTAAACAGGTTCCAACTGGATCAGTGCAGGGTCCGCTTTAAACAGGTTCCAACTGAATCAGTGCGGGGTCCGCTCTAAACAGGTTCCAACAGAATCAGTGCGGGGTCCGCTCTAAACAGGTTCCAACTGGATCAGTGCAGGGTCCGCTTTAAACAGGTTCCAACTGAATCAGTGCAGGGTCCGCTTTAAACAGGTTCCAACTGAATCAGTGCAGGGTCTGCTTTAAACAGGTTCCAACTGAATCAGTGCGGGGTCCGCTCTAAACAGGTTCCAACTGAATCAGTGCGGGGTCCGCTTTAAACAGGTTCCAACTGTATCAGTGCAGGGTCCGCTTTAAACAGGTTCCAACTGGATCAGTGCAGGGTCCGCTGTAAACAGGTTCCAACTGAATCAGTGCGGGGTCCGCTTTAAACAGGTTCCAACTGAATCAGTGCAGGGTCCGCTCTAAACAGGTTCCAACTGAATCAGTGCGGGGTCCGCTCTAAACAGGTTCCAACTGAATCAGTGCAGGGTCCGCTGTAAACAGGTTCCAACTGAATCAGTGCGGGGTCCGCTTTAAACAGGTTCCAACTGAATCAGTGCAGGGTCTGCTTTAAACAGGTTCCAACTGAATCAGTGCGGGGTCCGCTCTAAACAGGTTCCAACTGAATCAGTGCGGGGTCCGCTTTAAACAGGTTCCAACTGTATCAGTGCAGGGTCCGCTTTAAACAGGTTCCAACTGGATCAGTGCAGGGTCCGCTGTAAACAGGTTCCAACTGAATCAGTGCGGGGTCCGCTTTAAACAGGTTCCAACTGAATCAGTGCAGGGTCCGCTCTAAACAGGTTCCAACTGAATCAGTGCAGGGTCCGCTTTAAACAGGTTCCAACTGAATCAGTGCAGGGTCCGCTCTAAACAGGTTCCAACTGAATCAGTGCAGGGTCCGCTTTAAACAGGTTCCAACTGTATCAGTGCGGGGTCCGCTCTAAACAGGTTCCAACTGAATCAGTGCAGGGTCCGCTTTAAACAGGTTCCAACTGAATCAGTGCAGGGTCCGCTCTAAACAGGTTCCAACTGTATCAGTGCAGGGTCCGCTCTAAACAGGTTCCAACTGAATCAGTGCGGGGTCCGCTTTAAACAGGTTCCAACTGAATCAGTGCAGGGTCCGCTCTAAACAGGTTCCAACTGAATCAGTGCGGGGTCCGCTTTAAACAGGTTCCAACTGAATCAGTGCAGGGTCCGCTTTAAACAGGTTCCAACTGGATCAGTGCAGGGTCCGCTTTAAACAGGTTCCAACTGAATCAGTGCGGGGTCCGCTTTAAACAGGTTCCAACTGAATCAGTGCAGGGTCCGCTCTAAACAGGTTCCAACTGAATCAGTGCAGGGTCCGCTTTAAACAGGTTCCAACTGAATCAGTGCAGGGTCCGCTCTAAACAGGTTCCAACTGAATCAGTGCAGGGTCTGCTTTAAACAGGTTCCAACTGGATCAGTGCTGGGTCCGCTCTAAACAGGTTCCAACTGGATCAGTGCAGGGTCCGCTTTAAACAGGTGTGAGGAAAGCCAGCCTTTTTCTTTATTTGTGCATTCGGATAACTTGGCACCAAGACCCGCTTTTTAGTTAAAAAAATCATTCTGCTCAGCTCCATATGTGTACAAATACAGCTGAGGAGATTTTGTCGTGAAAATGAAATTTGAGACTTGAGATGAAATTTGTCGTGAAATTTGTCTTACTCAAAAAATACCTTATGGACGGCGAAACGTCTGATAGCCCAAATGTTACCAAACTGCACTCACAAACTATTTGGGCGTGTTGGCTTGATTTGCATCAGTACTTTTAGTGAATGGCTCATAAATATGTGCGGATAGCATCCACAGCACAACTTGTTTATCCCGCCCTGAGTTTAATAACACACTGGCTATGAAATTGTGCATCTGTGACTTCCTTCAGCAGAGATTTTATATTATTTGAATGGTATAATAAAATGACATGGCTTCTTTGTGTATAATAAAGCAAAAATTATAATTTATATTAGGGAGGGCCGTAATAATGATATAATAGTGATAACGGGTTTACAAGCCTTTGATTGTATTGCTGGTGATTAAGCTGTGGTTTGTTCCTAGTTTGAGGGACGGATCAACCTGCAGATTTCTGGAATGAGTGTCATCTGTGATGTGTTTTTCATGACATGTCGTGTAAATGATTTAGGGAAATTATCTATGTGATGAGTTTGTAGTAAAACAAACTACCAAGCTACCAAAATTATCAATCTTCTTTATGTGGAAACACAGACACACAGACACACACACACACACACACACACACACACATATGTAGTCAACACCTGGAATGCACAAAAATCCCTGCAACTTTAACCTTACGTGTGCAACTTTAATCATGCGGAACAATAACAGCTGAAATTTTATCATGCTAATTAATCAATGGTTCGGCTCACAGAAAGTAAATAAATAAATAAATAAATGGATAAATAAACGTGAAGAATTCTTTGACACAAGAGGAACAGAACTGCTACCCAGTTGCATATATGTAGTTATGCTCAAACTGCTCCAGTATGAAAAAATGCTCCAGTATGGAAAACCGCTCCAGTATGGAAAACCGCTCCAGTATGGAAAACCGCTCCAGTATGGATCCTCCATAGGGGCTCTAAGGGGGATATCTGTCAGTCTTTTGCATGCTCGCTGAACACCCTGCTCTTCAGTAAACAAAAACATGGCTTCCAGCTTGATTAGTGTGCACATTTTTTAAAAGCATATCCCTCCCATTCTGCCACGTGGAGCCTTGAAAAATGTAATTACCGGCTGACTTCTGTATTGTCAGAAAGCATTAGCTGGAGATGACAGTGATGTCATAAGTCACGTAACTGGAAGGAGATCAAAGCAGGTTTCGCAGATGTCTGGACTGAGATCCAACAGTCAGCATATTCAGGGGCTTCTGCATAATATTAATTTTGTGTTTGTTATCCGGAACAAAGCAATTGGTTTTCGGTTGTTGCCAAACGTCTTAATCACTAGCTTCACGAAACCAAATTACAGCACGGCCGGTGAGCGGCAAGCTAAGGGGGAAAAAAAGGGTTAAAAATGGAAAATGTGTGAGGAAAAGAGAGGGATTGGTCCGCTGTAAAGCGTTACGGAATGGGCAATGAAGCCCCTTTTCTGTAGCGTGGAGTTAAAAGAGCACTCGGCGACACCCGCTGTTGCTAACGCGAGCAGATGCGGTGGAGACGGCTGTTGCAGCTCCCGGCTGACTGCTCTGTGTTGCCTCTGCAGGGAGAAGGAGAGAAGCATGGCTCAGATGGGACAGCCTCTGATTCAGCCGCAGAGGACGGACGGCCCACGCTTCACAGGTGGAGGCTTCAGCCTCAAGCAGCCGGGGAGAATCGCAGTGTAAACCCCGCCCTATCCCCTACACCGCCATCACCAAAAACCCCCAGCCCCTTACCACCATCACCACCAACCGCCATCCCAACCCATGCATCACACTCTTCTGTCAAATTAAATACATCGCCGTTGCTCCTACCAGAATGCATTGGTGTGAAATTAATACCATTTTATTGTGCTTTTAGGCTTTCTTTTTTTTACAAAGGAAGAGATGCACAGCCATCCTGATTTTATCTTCTGGTCATTTTTTTGGTTTAAATGTTACAAATGCTGCAATGGTAACAATGTGAAACTCAAAAAAGTATAGCAGGATATACATAAGAGAGGTGCTTGTTGTCAGCCTCACAAGATGCATTCTGACTGTTCGGAATTTAAAACGATCAAGTCGTACATTGCATGTCCGTGATGTTCCCAATGCAGAACCCCCCACCCCCACCCCCAAGAGCTCCACATCATAATGACCTTTCCTGGCTTGATCAGTACAGTGCTCAAGTGCATATGTATTGATAGTTGTCATCTATAAAAATAAAACAGTTGCAGGGATTTAGAACTTTTATATATTTGTTCAAACCAAAGCAATGTAATAATGGCATGCTGTCTCCAGTGAATGACCAATAACCATACCAGTTGTAGGCCAGTTGTAATGTTCTTGGGGGAAAGAAAATGGCCGCTGGTTTGTTTGGCCTTTGTGATCTCTACAGATGATATCCCTCCACCCCCTTTCCACATACAGATGATAATACAGTATCCATTTTTACAGAGAACTACGCCTGACACCCTACCTCCTTTTCTCTTTTTCAATTTATTTATTCAGTCTTAAGTATTTCCTTTTCTCACAGGCTAATGTGCTTTCCTGTTTCAACCCTTTCGAAAATAAACACGGTATCTAATTCAGGGCATTTTTCATAACAGATTAAAAACAAATAATAACAACATTTGACTTGAGAAAAAATATAATCTACTATTTCTGAGTGACTGCATCATAATATCAGAGTTAATAAGTATTGCAGAAGGATCCTAAGGGTTTTAACAGCAAATTAAATTTTTTTTTTTTTTTTTGCATTATAACAAAACTAAAGTTTTATAAGTGCACTTATCCATTTTCAAAGTGTAATTGTTTTCAGAGATGCCCCTTGCCTCTTAGTAGGCCTATCTTATGACCACAGTGCAGACGAGACCAATTAAACTGAATGTAATTACATTAAAAACATATTGCACTACAACGGAAGTCACAGGAGGTGTGACACAATATTGTAGGGGCCAGTTTCCAAGACATGGATTTAGTCCGAGACTAAGAAAAGGAAAAAAGTTTATCCATTGATATTTTTGCTTAGTCTAGGACTAGGCTTAATCCATGTATGGGAAACCAGCCCTAGGAGTTTAAATATTTGTAAACCTATTCAAGCACTGTAATGAGAGAACCAGCATGTCACATCATTACGTGAGATCCACCCACAGCAATCCTTGTAAGTGACAGAAGCAGAATTCAGTGAAACAAATTGTGACTTGTACAGCACAATGCATCTACTGCTTTAGACAGAGGAGCTTTGAATAAAAAACAAGTTTAATCAAACTGAGGTGTGATATTATTTTTTTCCCTCACTCTGAGCATCCATAGAAAGACGGCCCATTACAAAGTGTGATTTTGGGCTCTTAGATGAGTGAGATGGCTGTCAGCACTAAGGAATTGCTTGCTGCCTTCAATCCAAAGATCAAGTGCGAGAGAAGAGAAGAAATTTTCTTCAACATTACCTGAGATGACTGGGCTCTGTTTCCAGAGCGATGGCCCAAACTGCAGTATGTGAGTATGAAGCTATAGCTATTCGGGTGAAAGCTGTTAAAGTTGGCATTTTCAGAGTGGTTCATTAGGATATTTTTACTTTGCTGTATTTAACGTGTTAAACATGCTTGCATAAGTGGCTCATGTCAGGATATTTAATTTAATTACTTTTTTTTGGGGGGGGTGGCTCATTGAGGACTTACGGTGAGCCTTATTGCAAATACACATAAATGCATACATAGGTGTACTTACTTTAGATCACCACAGCTGATGAATTATGTTGAATAATGACTACTACTATGCAGCGACCATTCACATAGATCCCCCAGCAAATGTCCAAGCTAGCAGTGTAGTGGCTACTCGGCTTTATCACTCAATTTTGGTTGTTTCTAAAGCTGAAATTCGCCAATAAGCTCCCATGACTACATGGCCTAAACGAGAAAATCTAGCAACTGTCTTTTGCTGATTGTGACACATTCTTTGACAGAGGAACTGGAAAATGTATTTCTTCTGTGAATGTCAGTTAAAATGGAACATGAACTCCACACAAGGGTGAAGGCCCCTTCTTTTTTCTCTGGCTCAATTATTTTTTCAACATGGCAGCAGAAAAACTTCCACGACTTGAAAACGCTTTTCACAAGCCCATGGAAACTCAATGGGTGATGTCACAGTCACTTTGTCCATATTTTACAGTCTGTTGTTCATACAAGTTGTTGAATAAATGCAATGCTCCTACCTGTCAGTTGAGACAACTGTAATAAATGATGCACACACCCAGATACATGCGCACACACACACACACACACACACACACACACACAGCCGCTTTTGAGCTCACGGTAATGCTGACTGTTAATTTAAATGGGGGAAACAAATTGTTTTCCACTGTGTTCAGCAAATGAAAATGACCCTGAAGAATTGTTCTACACGTGTTACTCTGATTTATTTTTAAACACTTTCTCAGGTGTCTGAACCAACTGGGGCCACCTTCAAATATTAATATGTTTTGCAGTACCAAATTTAACCACTGGGAGTACGCTTTTAATTTTAGCTAACATCCTTCCCCTGTTTCCCACGGCATATCATTTCATATCACAAGCAAAACACTTATTTTGGGGTGTCTTCAGTGACTAAAGCTTGAAAGATCTGATGGTTATTCAATTGTCACCTTTCAGATAATTAAATGATAATTGCTTTGTACATCAGTTTTATAATATACAGTGACATTAAAGCTATTTCTGCCTCTTTGATCTGACACGGCTGTAAACCATAGGCTTGATCAATAGTCCCACAAACTGCAATAGGTTTTAATGCTGTGAAGTATCATTCGGTCCTAAATTTTGACTTTGGAAGCAGATCTTTGACATGAAAATGGAAACAAAAGAGCTTGTAATAGAATCTAGTTCTAAGTGGGTCATGTGGCTTGTCTTTGTTAACAGATGCTGTTTTATGTTTTTTATTTTTCTAGTTGCAGTAAACAAATATTACAACGAGGTGCTCTTTCAAGTTGTATAGCACAACTTCTTTTTAATTTAGTAAATCAGAAATAAAATTTGGAATGTGGAACATGATATCTTTCATGAAAGGAAATCCATTGAAATTGAACAAATGTGACTCAGAGATGATGAGCCTCATTTTTTAATAAATCATTTTTAATAAATTATTTGCCCAGGCTGAGCAGTGACTGTTATATAAGCTCCTGACCACCTGTTGTGAATATGATGAAACCCATTTTTAATGCCTTTATGTTCACATCTTTATTGAATTTATTCCAATAAGAATACTGTACGCCTCACTTCATTGAATGTACAAACCCCAATTCCAAAAAAAAGTTGGGACAGTGTATAAATTGAAGTTTGTATGATTTTATTAGATTACAACAATAGTATACATTTAACAAATTCAAGCATCTTGGCAGTATGATGAATCACAGTTCATGCAGACAACATAATGTGCAATAGAAAATTTGCTACACATTATGTTGTCCACATGAACGCTATGTCACGATGCCATTCATCCACCTCTACAGCAGGGCTGTTTCAGTGAATACAATTCTTGCACGCAGACAGTTTGAGTAGATTTACCATCTTGCTAAATAAAACACAACATTACGTGTCAGTGTCACGACCCCCGTGTTGGAGGCAAATCCATTCATCAGGAAAAGGAAATGGAATTTGAACATGGAATACTAGCTCAGAAAATCCAAATTATAATTATCATCATTTTATTTATTTTTTTTACATAAAATTTTTACAAGCAGCTTTGTGCGTTTTATTGGATTCACTGGGCACATATCCATGCTTAACGTATTTTAATAAACCCCTGATAGACAGGCCCTGCTAGACAGTAAGGAAGTGGCCCCTGACATGCCAATATAGGCCAGCTCTCAAAGATGTCAGGGCACTCCACCCAGCCGCAAGTGTTTCTCGTCCCCGGCAACGTCAGCAGTCGTTTGACGGACGGGCAGAACTTTTTTTCTTTTTTCTTTTTTTTTAATCACATCAGGAGCGCGGCTTGCTGTTCGTCTCGGGCCGAGGCTGTCTGTGTGATGGCCATTACAGAGCCCGCCGCTGCCTGTGGGTTTGCTTAGCGGAGATCACTGGAGTATGGCGGTTAACAAGCTCCAGTTTCAGACAGTTGACGGTACAAATGGGATTGCGCCGAGGAGCTGCGTCGCATCTGGCGGGGGGGGGGGGGCAGGTTGGCGTGGTTCAGAGGCAGGAATAAAATATCAGCCCCGTGCGACGCTTCCCTGGAACCGATGCTTCCTCCGGTAATTAGATGACTAGTTCAGATTATCCAACAAATGCGCAATTCAATAAAGAATTGATCGCCTGACTTCAAACACGCCCGATTGAATTTTCTCTCCTCTCTCCCACACACGCACACACTATATATATATATATATATATAGTAAGAGGTTAATAAATAGGTAGGAAAAGATTAAAGAGTCCTTTTTGATCTGCTACAATTCCCAGACAATGGCCCGTTTGTCACTATCTGCTACGCTAAAGGGGCGAAGGGGGGTTGTTTGCACGTTATTGGAGTTTGATCATTGCAATTACACGGGCTACACTGATGCAGAGAAGTAATGGGGGAAGCCCACAGAGAGAGAGAGTGGAAAAGCTGTCGGCGGGAGCTGACAAGGGCGGTAGCACCTGCTGCTCCTGGCTGTCGAAACCGCGCGCATCCAAACGAGAGAATACAGCACCGCCCCGAAAACAGCAAGGGCAAGAGGCTTTAATCCAGTCTCGGTCTCTGTCTACTGCATGTAAAAAATGTTCGAACTGGAAGGAGAGAGGGAGGAGACATCATGTTTATATGGATGGAGGACAAAATAGTATTTCAATCAAATGCTACAAAGTAAAATGTTCAGTGTTAAATCAACTCTTACAGAGTACATATTCCCTATTGGACTCATTATGCAGAGTTGAATTAACACTGGATATTTTACAGTGTATTGTTACATTCAATTAATATTTTCTATGCCCCCCCCCCCCCCCCAGCCTATTTCTAGCCAAAATACACTTATATAGGAAAAGGAAAACACTTTATGGTAATCTATAGATTATATTCAGATAACCATAGTCATACTTTGTTATAAACATCCCTGCTGCCAATATTATATTAACCACTAATCTTACCATGAGCCCATCTTTCAAAAAACATCCTCCTGCAGTCTATTCCCATTCAAGGCTAAATTTCAGAACGGAAACGGTTCTCTGTTTACTTAACATAGATGACATTGCTGCTTAATACTGTTAAGTTTCACTGTTTTTTAAATTGCAATGCTAGCAAGACGTAAGAAAATGATTATGATGGAAGCCATTTCCTGTGATGTACAGCACATTAAAAACCTACTGTGCACGCTCTCACATGAGGGAACCCTGGACAGTTTCTAATATGTTTTAAATGTGCTGAGTGGTTGAATTGTGTAACCGGAATGGGAAACGGTGAGAAGTGCCTGTTTAGTGTGGCAGCGGCGTGTTAGTCATTAAAATACAAGTAAACAAATTAGCCTGCGACGTGAGGGTGTAAGAAAGCCCGGTAGGTTCAACCGTCCATCTTCTTTTAATGATTTCACTCGGCGGTAACCTTGAAGGGAAACATCCATGACATACCGAAAGAGCTTTTGTCCATGGGATTGTGGATGGGGGAGGAGAGGGGGGGGGGGGCAGGCTCATCTCACTCGAAATTACTTTTTAGCCCGCGTTGCATTTATTATCATACGTTGATCTTGAACCAGCTCTCTCAGGACTCTGTAAGCGGTTTATGCTTCTGAATAGTTTGATTGCGTGTGGTGGACAATTTCAAATATTATCCGACAGTGCATCTTTGTGTGTGTGTGTATGTGTGTTTGTGTACATGTGCATGTAAAAATATATTTAGAAAAACAGGCAGTTTCAATGAGCTTCATATCCATGAGCGATCATTTGTCGGTTACTGTCCTACAAGTTACATGCATTAAACTCCGTGACATAGGTTTAATGAGACTGGCCTCTGGGTCCTCCAGATTACACAGTAAGAAGCATGTGATATAGGCGCAAGGCTGTGGGTTCACAATGAACTCATATGCAGTGAAAGTAGATTAGATAAGCAGTGTTTGTGATATCATGCTAGGTGGACATATGTGGAGATTAAGGACAGATATTAGCATAAACCTAATCTGGACCAGCTATTCTCCTCATTAAAAAGCAACAGCAGACTCGGCTTACCCACTATAACCTTGTTCAAGAAGTCAGTTTTGCATGAAAAGGACCTTTTAGATAATGTGACATATTACTCTTTACTAGATTGGCCTTGTCCCCTACAGATGTTCTAGAACTGTCCTTGTTACCTACCATACCCTTGGTATAATACGAGGGAGGATTAAGTCAGGTCTGCTTTAAAGCATTAATTAATGTACGATTTAAAAAATATGAATATTTTCATATGTATGCCGAGTGACAAAAATACGTTGTTTTTCTGTTCCGCTTATTTGCATTAAACTAGCAGCTAATGCGAGAATATCTCAGTGCACTGTCAGTGTAAAAGTTTTATAGCTGTTGAAGTGTACTCATGTACCCAATTTTGTGGGCTGTTGATTATTTATTCCTTGTTGAAAAGCTGACACATCTATGAGCATAATATCATGTTCATGACAGAAATCTCCAAGTGTTCTACTAGGCACTTTGTACACCACATAAAAAAAATACTAAAATAAATAATAATTTTAAAATATATATATATGTGTGTGTGTGGGTGTGTGTGTGAATTAAATTAAAGATGTTTTTTCTGTCTATCTGAAATGTTTTTTAAAAAGGCTTATAAAAGGTGTTTTCATTACCACCATCATTCAACGCTCACGTTAATCTTTATTTTGTCAAGGTGTCATCGGCTTGTTTCTGTAATACACTCGTGCAACGGTTCACATACCGGTCCTGGGGCCCCGCTGGGGCTGCTTTTCGTTGTAACCACAGTTGCAATCCCTTTCTTAATTAGGTGCATTTCATGTTTAGAGGAATTATTTACCCTCTTAAGCCACATTATGTCAGAAATAGCTATGCATGCCATGTAGATTAAACTCCCCATGTTCACATTGCCCTTATTGTGCTATATTGCAACAATTACGTATCTAAAAAGAGGTTACAAAATGATGTATTTTAACTGATCAAATTAAAGAGTGAAGTGAATCAATAGGCCCCTAATTAGGTTGTTGAACACATGTTAAACTTTTATTATTTATTTTCTTACGCTTATTAACACAATGCAGGTTTGGCTCGTTATCATTTGCTTTGAGTTTGAATTCTTCATTATCTACCAAATGGTTAGTTTTAGTGGCCACTTGTCCACACTTTCACCAATTAGGAGCCTATTGATTCAAATCAGTCTTTCAATGGATCAGTTAAATAATTGTCTTATTTGTTTTAAATAATAGAATAGAATAACTTTTATTTTCCCGCTAGGGAACTTCAGTTGTAGCCCCAGCAACAACAAAAAAGACATAGACAGTGGGGCAGACCCAAAACGCACAAAATACGCGTCAAACAAAGACATCCAACAGAATCATTACATCAATCAAGTGAATTAAGTGAATGAAAGTGCAATACAGCCATGATTAAAAATAGCCCCCGCTGTCCCATAATATAGCACAATAAGCACAATGTGAACATGGAGTGTTTATTCTACATGGCATGCACAGCTATTTCTGATATAATGTGGCTTAAGAGGGTAAATAATTCCTCTAAACATGAAAGGAACCTGCATGCGACTGGGCCAGGGGGGCCCCAGGACCGGTTTGGGAACCCCTGCGGACGAGCGCATGCATTCCTCCCGAACGTGTGCAATCAGCCGCCGCATCTCTTTAATGCAGGAACTGCTGGGGGCATAGGCAGATCGCAATGGCTTTACTGGCCAGAGGAGTCGCTATTGAGCAAGATGAGAATACCTTGTCGAATTAACTCTCCATCCCATGCTGTCATTTTTTATTTATTTTTACAATTTGACCTCTGTGCCACACTGTGTGACCTTCAACCCCAGTCAGCGCTTGACTGTGTCCGGATTTGAACCGAACTTTCGGACACATCACTGCGCCACGCAAACGTGATCCTCTGTGTCCTTCAGGCCCTTTAGTTAGTTAAATATTTAAATTCATTCATGTTTAATATTTTTTGCTTTCACACTCTGCACACAACTGCGATTCCATCAATATTGATTTCAGACAGGAAAAATATTAGCTTCTCGCTCTCATCGGACTGAAACATTGAAGATATCTGGCATTTGTGTTTTTAAATTTTTTTTATCACAAATTTTAATTTCCAGAAGCCCATGACTGTTGTTGCTTTAAAGCAAAGAGGTAGCATAGGCATTGTCTTCCATATTAATAATGTGTCCGTGATATTATCTTTTGCTAAATAATAATTTTGCGCATAACATATCCAATGCCCTGCAGCATTCCTGTGTGAAAAATTTGTTTTGTTTTTCGGGTATTTAATTGGGTGATGTGGAGCACTATGTTGCCCACACATTTGGCCCTGCCAGCCCCCTTACAGATAGCAACACTTCATCTTCTTTCTCTCAGCGACTCCACTGCGCTGACCCGGACAGGCTACTTCCACATCTACCACAAGTTTGCTTGACACATCTTTGCAACGATAACTGTTGGCTTCTTACCTTGGGAGTTTAAAATGAATCAACAGAAGCTTTCCATAGCTCACCGCCCAACAGTTATCTTCACCTCCTGATGCTCTGGAATGTCATCTCAATAAATGGGATTTTTTTTTTACCACATAATTATCAGTTACTTGTAATAAATTGCTTTCGGAGTAGAAAATGAAATAGACTCAGAATTCAGTAAATAGTTGAAGGGCAAAAGCTATAAAGGAAGTTTCTCTTATTTAGTACCTGTCAAAGTTTATACTCTCCGGTCACAACAATTTTATATAGGATCCATCCATAAATTAAAAATAAGTTCTTCACAAAATCTACTTGCATGTCTTGCTGTCTCCTATTATCTCATGCAGAAATCCTCACAAATTTAAGTATTCATGCAGAAGCTCCACTCTGCATAATGTATTTTGAGAACACATGCTCACACAAGCCAATTTTAGCCCACACATTTTGGGCCCTTTCTTGGTTTAAAAAAAAAAAAAAAAAGTATTTTTTTGGATTCTTGGTCTTCCTTTTATTTTTTGCTTGGAACATTTCGGAAATGGGAAATGCACTGTCATCTCTCGTCATTCAGTTCATGGAGTGAGATAAAGACTAGACTCGGGAATGAAATGTTGTTTACCACACGATGATGAGCTCACACAATCAGTGTGAAAAGTGCCATAAGTAACATCGCTGGCTGCATTGTCACCGCCAGACAGCCGCTTGAATTCTGCTTTACTTTTTGCCACAGTTGATTCAATACCTTTCTATAATCCAATATATTTCCACCACGTCTGTGTTGTGAACACTGCCTCTGGGTAGAGGTAATGAGACTGTGTGAAACCAAAGATGAAGTAGGACGCTGACAGCATTGGAGAAATGGCCCTTTTGACAAAATTATGAAATTATGTGTTTTTCCCCCTTTCTCACAATGGCCTGTACTGCCAGGGAACAATAGAAAATATCTTTAATTCCTTTCTAAGAGATCTTTCCCTCCTGCGCTTCAAAGTCGTGGCCTTATGCTTCCCTGCAGAAAAAGAAAATGGTTTCACTTTGCTTTTTAAAAGCTTTCCTGGAGCTATTGACTAGCATAAATAAGGAAATAAGGCTCATTATCTCCTGCCTGGTCTATTCTTAACTATCTTTTCCTTTTATTTCTGCTATCCATCTGTGTCCACTGCTACCTCCACAAAGATTGAAAGATACATTTAGTGTTAGCCCACCCTGGCAGTCTGACAAATGGAACCAATAGCTTGTTTGGAGACACCTTGTGCACCAGTTATTGAAGTTGATACCTGATAATTTGCATATAGATAAGGCATTCTTAGTGCTACTAAATGTTTAGCATATAAAGTAGATTTGAAATATTTTCTTAAAAACTAGACAATCTAGACAGCATTAAAAATGAGTACACAAATGCGTATCGTGACGTTTCTTATTTTAATAAAGATTAAGGGCCCTTATAAGAGCTAAACACAATGCAGGTTCAACATCAGTTGCATGCAGGATTGCAGTCTATCAGGATTAGAAATATAGCCCCTACATTTTCATTGGTGATTATTTTATTGCCAAAGAAACTGTGAAAGGGTGTCTCGTGGCGTAGCCTATGAGAGCACCATCTGCATGACCGTGTGACCTTTGTCGCAAGTCCCTCTCTCTCCCTCGCTCTCATTCTTCCTCTCTCTCTATAATGTGCCGTTCAATAAAGCTGACAAGCCCTACAAATTTGTTAAAGATAAATAAGGCCTTATTAAAACTTTGTAAAAACCATTGTCCCTAACCTGAAATAATAGATGTTCTCATAAAAATGGATACCAACCATCTTTAGCACTCTTTAGCACAGTGTCTTGATTGTGATGTTGTAGTTTATTATGTCTTACTGACTTAGCCTTAAGACTTAGCCATATAGCTTACTATGTGAACTAGACTCAATGTGCATGGCTATGGATAGCTGCTACATTATGATAGAACTGTACTTTATCGGACCTGTTTGTAGTTACATTACAGTCATTTAGCAGACGCTTTTATCCAAGTAAGTGAATACAGAAACGTCATCGAAGTAACTACAGAACAGATAAGATAAAGCACATCTTTCCCTTAAAGTAGCAGCTATCCCTAGTAATGAACATTGAATGCAGTTCACAGTAAACGTTTCATGTTTCATGTTGTTTCAATGACCTTCGTTATGCACTTATAGTATGTCGCTCGGATAAAAACGTCACCCAAGTGAATGTAATGTACTGTAATACCATATTCGTTCAATGATTTCAGCTATGGCTGAAGTATTTATGTTGTATAGCCCACGAAAAAGAACACTCTTAAAACTTTTATTCACCGTTATTCAGAACTTTTGCACCACATGACACATTAATAATTAATTACATTTATAAATAATTTATGATCATTACACTACCACCAAAGAAGCGTTCTGCTTCTTGTAATTGTATATTAAAATGGTGTCTCACCTCAATTCAAAACAAACCTAAATTAACTGTGTAATAGGATTAGATTCTACATGAGTGTTCTGTCAGTTGCCATCTCCAATATTGGTCAAATGTCAATGGTTAATTGGTGGTCTAAACCCACAAAGGCTTTGAACATTTAGAGGCATGTGTACACACACATGCATGCACACACACATTGAACGATATGACTTTTGCATTTAAATTAATAATTTAAAATGGTAAAAGCTACATGAAATACCTCCATTTTACAACAAGAGCAGTTGAGGAAGAACACCAAAATAATTATGTGTAAACCCATTGTGACATAGCAAATACTGTATATTGTAGGTTTTCAAATATTTTTAAAATATCATTAATACTTTGAATGTTATCAAGTTAAATGTATGCATAATCAATAATAAATCATCTAAATACACATTAATATATTTTAACAAAAACATAAAATACAAATACAGTGATATTTTCAATTATACCAATGGGAACTTAATTCAACACAGCAAGGTTTGATATAAAGGTGTTTTTGACATGATTTCCAAGGGAATCCTGTTGAATTTCATGCTATTTGGAGCACGACGAGGACACAGTATGGCCCAGATGAAAAGCTTTCTGACTCAGAGCGTTTGGAACTAGAAAGGTCAGATTGGTCCCCTGTAATATCAGCAAATTGATATGGGAACGATACATTGCTTTTCAGCAATGTCCAGTAGGGTGCCTTTTCCAGCTCGGCCAATAAGGTTTTCCAGCCATTTGGCAAATTGGGTCGCTAATTTGGTCAAAGGTCATTGCTCAAATGGAAGGAGTACAAGAGGGGACACCCAGCTTTAGTCAGAGAAGGAGCTGTATGGTACCATGCACAACTGGCCATGAGTTGAACCTGAGGCTGTGACTAGGTTGAAAATCCTGATTGGAATATTTTGCTGATATTATTATGAATTCAGAAAATAAAGCAAGGTTTGGTCTGCTGCTTTCATCTCTATTGCTCCAGGGATTACAAGGTCTCTGGTTTCTCAAAAAATGATTTTAATTTATATAGTACATTTCACAGATTCATTACTGCTTATCAGGGGGGATTTAGCTCGGTGGCTGGTTAATAAGGTAGATGCCTGTGATATTAATGATGGACTGAGGTAATACCAGGAAGAGGCTCTTGCCTTTGTGAGAAGTGAGCCAAGTGTATACGTAGACATTTTTTTTGGGGGGAAATAATTAATTCAGCTAGTTTGGGTTGCTCTACGGGGAAGGAGAACGCAAAGATCCGTAGCAGCCTAGGAGAACTGATAGTGACACACCTTAGCACGGGAGTAATGTTGATAGATGTACATGCCGCAGTTTTGAATTTGAATTCTAATGTCATTTATCTTTTTATTGAAAAGGTTAATGAAGTCATTACTTGTGGCTGTGGGAGGTAAAGATAAGGGGGGATCTAGCTGTTTACTGGTGAGGTGAGTGATCGTGTTGAGGGGAGATCTAGGAACATCTTCATTTCCTTCAATTAGTCTTGAAGAGCAACGGCACCCTTCTAGGCAAAGGAACAGCAGGCGATTTGAAGGCTGTTCTTCCTTGGCGAGGATGCGCGCACACATGTAGGTACTGGCGACTGTCCGTCCTCGCCTGTTGTTAATGCACGGTTGTGGAAACGTTTTTGGTGTTTTTCCCCGTCTCTGGTCACATGACGACACCTGACAAGCTGTAGACTATGCTACTCTTTTTCAGAGTGAACAGAAGTACGCGTGGGTGCATGGTAAATGTTTTATTTATTTATTTATTTATTTATTTATTATTTAAAACATGTTTTCTCTCTTAAAAATGATTTGCTAAACAAATTGAGCGCGAGTGAGGACCCAGGGAATGACGCCAGCTTTAGTACATCCCAAGGACACTTGTGGTGTATATCAGGATGCATTACATAATTATTACCTTTCCTGTGAGTGACTCACTTTTCTTTAGAATTCAGTAGAACGCTGCCATTGAGGAAAAGAAAACCACTCTGAATCTGCTCCAGTAATGCTGCCCAGAGTCGGGATGAAGAGACATCCGTAACATTTCACATTTCACCAAAGAATAATTCAGTAGGCTTCATACCAATTTGTATTTTGATCCAAGTGTACCTTCACATAACACAAATGACATCACATAACACAAATTACAATTACAGGCAGTGTATTGATTTGTTCATGAATACATTCAATTCATATTTAAAATAATGCACCTTATGCGTATTATGTTATCTTGCTTTCTTACCCAGTTATGTTGCAATGGAAGTGACCTTGTTTCTCACTGCAATGGTCATTCACATCCTTGGTTTATGTAATCTCTACAATCACAGCACCAGTCGCAAAGTATCTAAAACGAATGCTTAAAATCTAACTGGTTTAGTTATAAAGTCTAGTTTTATTTCCATCTGGCCATGCCAACAGGAAGAAGATAAGCATGGCAGCTTCGATTTGACAGATGACTCGAGGCATAACTGGGTGTGGGTGTGTGTGTGTGTGTGTGGGGGGGGGGGGCTGTGGAGAGGACATATAAACATGCATCACAGATCAACCACAAGGTCAGGAGTCTTTGGAGACGGGCAGTTTTGCATAAAATACTGTCAATGGAATCTGACACTTTGTCTTTCAGCAACTAACTGCAATGTGCCCATTAAGGCCGCAATACACTTTAAATTGTTATTGAAATTGAGCGCTATTGATAATAATTAACACCGTGGCATCTTCCCGCGACGCTGGGGGATACAAACACAGTGAGTGGCTTAGCACTGCGATCATTACTGATGGTCATAGTTTATTACTGTGCTTTGCATACAGTGCGAACAATTAGCATTTCTGTATTGTATAAATAGTTTTTAAACATTGACAGTGCTGTGTGTATATTACATGACGATTTTGGACGTACAGTTTTATGAAATAATAGTAGTACATTCTTCAACTCACTAATATTTTACTACTAACATCGACATCTTAACATATTAATATTTATGTCATGAGCCTGGCGGATCTTTGTATCTAATCGCGATATGGAATCAGAAAGATCCTTTCATCCTAGTCTTCATCCTTTTATATTTCTGTGTAAAAAAAAATAAAAAATGAGATGACCTATTTTAGAGCAGTCCCACATCCCCAACGTCACTTATTTATCTGGGTTTTAGAGACGGCGCAAGCATGTCACTTCCGTAACACCAATATTCAATAACCAGACAGTCTAGCGCAATAATCTGAACGGCTCTGCGAGGGTGCATATGGCCCTCCTGTTCCCAGCCAGCCCGCCGCTAATCCGCCCAGCACAGGCCAATCTAAAATACAAGCAAAGGAGTGCCAGTCCTCAGCTCAAACTGTGTTGAATTGTTCTGACCTGAAATTTATTCCCAGCTGAAGCAGCTTCCAGCCAAGTGTTCCTCAACTGTAGGAGTCGGAGCGGGACTCGCTCCAAAAAACCCGCGGTGTTAATGAGCCAACCCGGGAACGGCGGCGTGGCTTCCTTTCGAGAGTCCCTAAAAGGTTACCCCAACCCAATTAATTCCGGTAGTTAAAAAGGTCACTGCACTTTGTAAGGGCTGGGGACGCACACAGAGAGAAAGTCTTGCCAGCTCATTACTTAAGCGTAATCGTGCTTCATTAAGCGGCGGACATTGTTTAAACATGATTTGGGTGGCTGCGAAATAATCAATTCAAGCTGACAGGCGAGAACGTCTGGGGTGTAGTGACAAACAGAAATATCTGTTGCGTCAACGATTTGGTATCGCCAGCTGCCAGGCAATGATAGGGCATTATGTGACATAAAAACAAAAACATGAACTGCGCACCCATCCTTTTCCACCGCGCTAGGCCTTTTCCACATTACGTTCTGTTGATCAGAAAGCAAGCAATCCAATCACTTCAGAATACGTAATGGGAAATAAAGAAAATGGGTCATATACTGTACACTTTTAGCGGAATGCTACAGGACTTGGCATTCTAAAATTGCCTTTTTTTGTGTCAGGTTATTAATGACCTGAAACAATGAATATTTGAAACCTGAATACTGATCCCATCATTACAGTTTTTGTAATTATACAAGCCATCTCAGTGTGCGCAGTGCTGTTCTTAAACACAGCCCAAAATATTAAACTTTACCAAGTATCACCGTCGCTTGTGAATAGAAGGACTACATACTTCAAATGAAAATGTGACCGTGCATTTGCTGGTTTAACTATGCATATAATTGTTCTAACAATCATTTAAGGAAGAAAATTAAATACAATGGTTTGCATAGTACAGGTGAAAACCTGTACAGCAATTTAGAGTTTGTAATGTTAAGGGTACAGTAGACTATAGGATTCACAAGTAGAATAAATTACTCAGTAGATCAAGCCAAGGTCGTGCATTTTTTAGTGCTCTTCCACTATTTATCACTATATTTCAGTGTACAGCTGTGTACAGCATGCTAGATGCTACAGTCCAATGCACAGTTTGTACAGGCAAAGCCACTTCAGGGACATTAGTCCAGCTTAGGATAATCATTTTAAGACTCAAGTTTGACTCAAGGGTGTTCCCTGCTTGTCTGAAAATCTACTTAATGTGATATTTTCTTGTTTAACAAAACAAATACAGCCCAGAGTTTCTCTTTAGCACGGTGGACAAATTGACTAAAAAACAACCATCAGAATGTGCAGCTTACCCATCCGATTACAGCAGCAAATTGACTTCATGATTTCTGTTTTTTTTTTCAATCAGAAGATTGAGGCTATTAGAGACCAGATCTCCAAATTGTTCCCTTCTCTAGGCATCACTCCTGCCAATGAACAGCTTAGCGCTTGTTACCGCAGGAAGGCATACCAGCAGTGGCACTAAACTGTTTCACACCCATTAACATGGATGAGCTGTCTAAACTAGTTGTTCTCAAAATGTCCTGAAAACCAACTACCTGCCTGCTTCCTACAAAATTGGTTAAAGAACATTTTTCTGTACTAGGCCAGTACATGCAAAAAAATCATTGACACATCCCTAGTAACAGAATATGTAATATGAGTCACTATAAGTGTCGATTATGAAGCCATTACTGAAGAAAGCAAATCTCGAATCAAACTGGAAAACCATAGACCTATTTCAAATCTCAAAACTGTTTTTATCGAAAATATTGGAGAAAGCTGTTGCGCAAGGAACTCGGAACATACTGTACCTTAGCTCAAACCATATCCATTAAATATTCCAATCAGAATTTACACCCTGCCATCGCACTGAAACCGCACTTGTTAAGGGTATTAATGCTCTACTATTATCAGCTGACTGTAACTTTGTGTCTGTGCTTGCACTTCTTGACCTCGGTGCAGTTTTGGATAGATCATGAGATCCATGGATGTGTTGGACTTCATGGACAGGCACTTGCATGGTTCATATCAGACTATGTGACAGGAAACAGTTTTGTTAAATGCAATGTGGACGATACACAGATATATATTTCAATGAAACCTGGTGAAGCGCTACGGCTTTCTGGGTTAGCGGCTCGTGTTGCAGATATCAAGGTTTGGATGCTTTCTAATTTTCTGCCCTAGAACTCAGATAAGACTGAAATGTTGGTTTTAGGTCCCAAAAAACGAAGGGTTTTTATGGTTAAATAGTTGTACCAATATGACCATGAAAGAACTTGGTGTTACTATTTACCCAGATCTAACCTTTGACACACACATGAACATCATATCCAGAGCGGCTTTCTTTCAGTTGCAGAGCTAAAAGGAGGCACTCTCTATCAGCAGGAGATGCAGATAAATTGATCCATGCTTTTGCTATGCCTAGGCTAGTTTACTGTAATACCCTGCTATCTGGGGAGCCCAAGCCCACAGGCTACTTTGTAGTCGAATATCCTAAAACTTGACGGGTGGTAGAGTTTTCTCCTACAAAGCCCTACTACTGTGGAACCCTCTTCCAAAATGTGTAATGGAGTCAGACACAGTGTCAATATTTAAGTTTAGATAAAAAATGCATTGACCAGGCTTATAATCAGCTATAGTCTGGAGACAGGGCAGGAGAAGCCTGTTGCCATAGAGCATTGTGGGGTGGCATCCTTTCCTTACTGTCACCTGTCAACAGCTGTAAACCTAATTTTCCTGGGCTGACTCTTGGTTAGTGGGTAGAGTTGTTTCCCTCTCATAACTACATGCGTTGTCAACCTCTGCTCTGGTAGCTATGCAGCTATAGACACTACTAGCAGGGCCACTTGTGTAATTCCTAATCGGTGTCCTTGAGAATGCTATCCGGCCTCCCCACCTTAGCCGCCTGCACACACCCCGCGCCCCTCCCCCCGCGCCTTCCGTCACAGCTTTCCGCTCCCCACCATCGCCGCCCGGGCTCACCTACCACCCCAGCCGCCATCTCAGAACTGTCACATAGCTGCCGCTAATTTCATTAACATGAACATTGACTGATCGATTGTGGTGGTCATAAAAACCCACACCTTGAGCTGACCAGAGGAGGATGGGCTCCACATTTCAGTTTATTTCTATTGTGGGGGTTTAGGCCAGGGTTCTGTGAAGCGTAGGTTGCCAACTGTTTGTAAAATGCTCTATATAAATACATTTTGATTTGATTTGATTTGATTTGGAGAAATGTCCTCAACGTTTGCATTGACCCCAAAAATCAGTTGTTTTGTAAAGTTTGCGCATTTTTCTGTATCTCACCAGAGGCTAGTAGTGTCCTAGCCTGGATATACACATTTATTTCATGTGACATGTGCATGCATGTGCAGAAATATTTCAACAGGCTATAATGGAGAAACCACAAACATTTACAGCCAAGGAACTGATTCATGGTAATATTGAATATTTTCATATTTTTTACTTAGAATATAACATTTACCAACTTTTTTTACTTTAAGCATGCATTTAAAAAACATTTTATAACAGGTTTTATTAATGGTTTTAATGGGGAAACTCCACTGGGGGCCGGGGGTTAGGGTTTGGGTTTGAGCACTGACTGTTCTTGGTATGCAGAAGTATGTTTTTTATGGTCCTTGAGTTGCATTAATGCACAGTTTTTATATTCAACTGAAGGCCTTAGTTTAAAATCAAATCAGGGGCTGTTTAAGCACCCCTCGATAATGAAAACCATTCACTTCAAAAAGACTGACGAGAATCATAAATCCCACAGTGCAATGCTCCATTGTGTTTATAAACAAATGAAAATAACAAAAATGTAAGAATTCTTTTAACTGCAACTAAATGAGAAATATGAATGCACAGTTTTTAATTCATGTTTTTCTTTCAAAGGAATTTTCCTTTAGAAATGTTTAATTACTCATTCAGCGCACTAGCCTCTAAGTTGACAAAAATAATGTTGTTTGGTGAGTTGAATGGAGGTAACCAGTGGGAAGCTCAGATACAGCTGAATAGATCAATTTATTGTGCTTATTTCTGTGCAGGTTTCTTATTTCTGTGCAGAGCAATCTATTAGTTAATTGTAGTACTGTAGTACTGTAAGAGTATACTTAGTATGTTGGTCACACCGTGAATTTTTCGAATGCTGTTCTTGTTTCCTCATTTCCAACTTTCCAATATCTTTTCAGCTGCACCAAGCTGTAGTTTACTCTATGAACTGTTCCCGTGGGAAGATGAGAATATGTCGATTGAAGTGATTTCTGTGTTGGTCAGAATGAGTTACATGGATTTACATCAATCGCACTGCTGCCCTCAGTGCTAGTTAATGACGTTGATGTGAGGTCCCTGTGTGCCGTCTCTGGTTTTCCCCTCATCTCACAGTCCACCCCGTGTTTTCCCTCTCTCCTTCCTCTTGTGTTTCTCACTCCCCGCACCTGCATTGTCTTTCCCTCTCGTGTATTAAAAAAATACAGTGCAGTTTTAATCTGTACTCTGTACTCATTGGATTTGAAATCATGACATTAAACTTGGGAGCTCTATCTTCACAATCTTAGCACATGGTTTAAAAGGCATGATGCTATTTAGGGCGTGTCTAACTCCACTTTTGCTAGTTAGACGGCGGATAATTTGATCGCAAAGTAAGGCGCAAAGCTCAAATGGGCTGAACTTAGTTTTTTCATGAATTATAGGTGTGTCCTTGGGCGTAACATACAATAAACCAATCAGAGTGTCATCTCCCATTCTTTTTAAAAGCCACCTGTGTTTGCACCTTGGCGGATTGCTAATTTGAGCGATTTATAGCTGGTGAAACAGACCTGCTCATGCACGAAGCGTGCATGCAGAGAATGTATGGCATTCAAATTCTCAGAATAAATTGTGTAATGTGCTGCAAATTAGTTTTTATTTCTAATAGTTGAAAATGTTTATTTTTCTTAATTAGGGTTTTAATTGCTGAAAATATGTAAACCTGGTCACTGTAATTAAACAAAATATGAAGAAAGAAGGAAAAAAGAGAAAACTATGATGAAAGTATATAATGTAAAGCTCCAATGTTCAGCCCACACACTCTAACGAGAAAGGTTGGTTCTTAAACTGATATATATACTGTATGTACAGCGGGGACCAAAAGTTTGAGGGCAGTGACACAATTTTTGTTGTTTTGGCTCTGTATTCCAGAACATTGGATTTGAAATGGAACAGTGACTATGAGGTTAAAGTGCAGACATTCAGCTTTAATTTGAGGGTTTTTACATACATATCGGCTGAATCTTTTAGCAATTGTAGCCCTTTTTATACATAGCCCCCCCCATTTTAGGAGACAAAAACGAATTGGACAAATGAACATAAACTTAAATAAAGTCCTCATAGTTAATAGTTGGTTACATATCTTTTGCATGCCATGGCTTTCTGATGTCTGTGACCCAACAACATTAAAAGACTCTTGACATCTTATTTTCTGAAAGGTTACTATAACCTTTCTGCATTTGAATTGATCTCTATGGGAACTGGGGGACCAAAGTCCTACTGTATATCCTCCCACTCTACAGTCGTGTGAAGCCCATACAAAACCATAATCTGCCACATATGGCTAGTCCATAGCATGCTGGGATTATACTGTACATGCAATGCTAATTCAGTTGGACACCTGTCCCCTTTAATTTGCAGTATCTCTGTGGCACTGACCTGCGGGAACCATAGTCATAACCGACCAATTGCATGGCCCTAGGGCTACTTCTGAGTTCTCACAACTTGGGTGTTCAAATGTCACACAATGAAGAGGGTGGAAGAAGCAGTAGAAATCGATGGTCATTGGTTAAGGTCGAGGTTGAAGAATAACGAGCGTCCACAACCGGGGGAAAAAAAGTTGGAGAGGCTTGTGAACGGCTCAACAAAACAAGAATTGAGGTAAAAAGTATTTACACCTTAAAGTTTTTTAAATAATGTGTATTTATTTATTAATTTGTTTATTTATTCATTCAGCTGACTAAAATGTCTAAGGACAGCTGAACAATAAGTAATGTGGCCTAATGTGACATTGTACTGCTGAATGGACACTTCTTATCAGTTAGCTCTTTTCTCAGCTTTACTCATGAAGTTAACACCCATCTTGTCGGCCTATAATCTTCTATCGCGACTTGACTACTACCTTTACTTCTCCCCGTGGAGGTCAGAACAGCAGAAAGTCTGACTGCCTTCAAGCGCAGATTGAAGACTCACCTCTTCAAGCTGCACCTCTCTCCACCCCTCCCTACCTCCCTGTGACTATTGTTATTAATGTTGTGTAATTCCCCCCCCCAAAAAAATAATAAAATAAAATAAAAAAATAAAAAATAAAAAAACCCCAATCATACTGACTGCGCCTAGTACTTAGACTCATATTTGCCTTTTTAGGGTTGTTTT